>JAXIVJ010004739.1:0-45000 GCA_036785665.1 Chirona hameri | reverse complement strand
CTGGGTAGATCTGGTGTGGGATGCTGGGTGTGTGTGTGTGTGTGTGCTGGGTCCGATGCTGGGTAGATCCTGCTGACTGACGCCAGCTTATTGTGCTCGAATTTGTATTTCATGAAGGGAATCTGGGCTAGTTTGTCCTATTTGAAAATATGTGTTTTAGTTGTCTCGCTTTAACTGTAGTGTACTTATTATAATGACCTGTGTATACAATTTAAATTCGTTCCATGAAATGGCTTCGGCATACTGTCGTGAGTGAGAGTCCGGACTCTGACATATCTGTAAAAGATCTGTCCTGAGAGTCCGGACTCTGACATATCTGTAAAAGCTCTGTCCTGAGAGTCCGGACTCTGACATATCTGTAAAAGATCTGTCCTGAGAGTCCGGACTCTGACATATCTGTAAAAGCTCTGTCCTGAGAGTCCGGACTCTGACATATCTGTAAAAGCTCTGTCCTGAGAGTCCGGACTCTGACATATCTGTAAAAGATCTGTCCCGGGAGTCCGGAGTCTGCCATATCTGTAAAAGCTCTGTCCTCAGAGTCCGGACTCTGACATATCTGTAAAAGCTCTGTCCTGAGCTCCTGAGCGACGCCTCGGCTGCCTGCCCCCTTCCCCGACATTACTGGGTCGGCGATGTTTTTGTTTCGCTGTCCCTGCTACGTTTCTCGCCACTTGCGGGAGTTCAGCGGCCAAGGCCAGTTTATCCGAGCGGCTTTCTATTGTTGGTATGGTTGTTGTCTCAGAGCTGTCACATCAGTGTTTATCCGAGCGGCTTTCTATTGTTGGTATGGTTGTTGTCTCAGAGCTGTCACATCAGTGTTTATCCGAGCGGCTTTCTATTGTTGGTATGGTTGTTGTCTCAGAGCTGTCACATCAGTGTTTATCCGAGCGGCTTTCTATTGTTGGTATGGTTGTTGTCTCAGAGCTGTCACATCAGTGTTTATCCGAGCGGCTTTCTATTGTTGGTATGGTTGTTGTCTCAGAGCTGTCACATCAGTGTTTATCCGAGCGGCTTTCTATTGTTGGTATGGTTGTTGTCTCAGAGCTGTCACTTCAGTGTTTATCCGAGCGGCTTTCTATTGTTGGTATGGTTGTTGTCTCAGAGCTGTCACGTCAGTGTTTATCCGAGCGGCTTTCTATTGTTGGTATGGTTGTTGTCTCAGAGCTGTCACGTCAGTGTTTATCCGAGCGGCTTTCTATTGTTGGTATGGTTGTTGTCTCAGAGCTGTCACGTCAGTGTTTATCCGAGCGGCTTTCTATTGTTGGTATGGTTGTTGTCTCAGAGCTGTCACATCAGTGTTTATCCGAGCGGTTTTCTATTGTTGGTATGGTTGTTGTCTCAGAGATGTCACGTCAGTGTTTATCCGAGCGGCTTTCTATTGTTGGTATGGTTGTTGTATCAGAGCTGTCACGTCAGTGTTTATCCGAGCGGCTTTCTATTGTTGGTATGGTTGTTGTCTCAGAGCTGTCACGTCAGTGTTTATCCGAGCGGCTTTCTATTGTTGGTATGGTTGTTGTATCAGAGCTGTCACGTCAGTGTTTATCCGAGCGGCTTTCTATTGTTGGTATGGTTGTTGTCTCAGAGCTGTCACGTCAGTGTTTATCCGAGCGGCTTTCTATTGTTGGTATGGTTGTTGTCTCAGAGCTGTCACGTCAGTGTTTATCCGAGCGGCTTTCTATTGTTGGTATGGTTGTTGTCTCAGAGCTGTCACGTCAGTGCATCACGGTAAACGGTTGTCGCCGCAGACATAAGAGCTAAGTCTGATCTGGTGCCTTGACGTGGAAGGGACACGGCCCATTCCCTGTGTAAAGCTAGGGGAACGGATTATGCAATAGTCACTGTAGCGGCTGCGCACTGTACCTCGGAGTACTCTTACTGTGTTTACCCCTTCGGAATGTTCGCTGGGGTCCGGGTGGCTCAGTTGATAGAGCGGTGGACTCGGAATCCATGCGGTTCCGGGCTCGAATCTGACTTGTAGCGAAGTATTCCGGTCTGTCGCTTGAGTGGACGTGAGGCCCCGGCGTTACATGACCGACAAATCACGTCACCGCTAACCCTCCGATACATTAACCGCCTGTACTCCCTTACTCTGGTGTTACTCACCGCAAACCCTCCAATACATTAACCGCCTGTACTCCCTTACTCTGGTGTTAATCACCGCAAACCCTCCAATACATTAACCGCCTGCGCTCCCTTACTCTGGTGTTAATCACCGCAAACCCTCCAATACATTAACCGCCTGTACTCCCTTACTCTGGTGTTACTCACCGCAAACCCTCCAATACATTAACCGCCTGTACTCCCTTACTCTGGTGTTACTCACCGCAAACCCTCCAATACATTAACCGCCTGCGCTCCCTTACTCTGGTGTTACTCACCGCCAACCCTCCGATACATTAACCGCCTGCGCAGCTCCCTTACTCTGGTGTTACTCACCGCAAACCCTCCGATACATTAACCGCCTGCGCTCCCTTACTCTGGTGTTACTCACCGCAAACCCTCCAATACATTAACCGCCTGTACTCTCTTACTCTGGTGTTACTCACCGCAAACTTTCCAATACATTAACCGCCTGCGCTCCCTTACTCTGGTGTTACCGCAAACCCTCCGATGCATTAATCGCCTGTACTCCCTTACTCTGGTGTTACTCTCCGCAAACCCTCCAATACATTAACCGCCTGCGCAGCTCCCTTACTCTGGTGTTACTCACCGCAAACCTTCCGATACATTAACCGCCTGCGCTCCCTTACTCTGGTGTTACTCACCGCAAACCTTCCAATACATTAACCGCCTGCGCTCCCTTACTCTGGTGTTACCGCAAACCCTCTGATACATTAACCGCCTGTACTCCCTTACTCTGGTATTACTCACCGCAAACCCTCCAATACATTAACTGCCTGTACTCCCTTACTCTGGTGTTACTCACCGCAAACCCTCTGATACATTAACCGCCTGCGCTCCCTTACTCTGGTGTTACTCACCGCAAACCTTCCAATACATTAACCGCCTGCACTCCCTTACTCTGGTGTTACTCACCGCAAACCCTCCGATACATTAACCGCCTGCGCAGCTCCCTTACTCTGGTGTTACTCACCGCAAACCCTCCGATACATTAACCGCCTGCGCAGCTCCCTTACTCTGGTGTTACTCACCGCAAACCCTCTGATACATTAACCGCCTGCGCAGCTCCCTTACTCTGGTGTTACTCACTGCAAACCCTCCAATACATTAACCACCTGTACTCCCTTACTCTGGTGTTACTCACCGCAAACCCTCCAATACATTAACCGCCTGCGCTCCCTTACTCTGGTGTTACTCACCGCAAACCCTCCAATACATTAACCGCCTGCGCTCCCTTACTCTGGTGTTACTCACTGCAAACCCTCCAATACATTAACCGCCTGCGCAGCTCCCTTACTCTGGTGTTACTCACCGCAAACCCTCCAATACATTAACCGCCTGCGCTCCCTTACTCTGGTGTTACTCACCGCAAACCCTCCGATACATTAACCGCCTGCGCAGCTCCCTTACTCTGGTGTTACTCACCGCAAACCCTCCAATACATTAACCGCCTGCGCAGCTCCCTTACTCTGGTGTTACTCACCGCAAACCCTCCAATACATTAACCGCCTGCGCTCCCTTACTCTGGTGTTACTCACCGCAAACCTTCCAATACATTAACCGCCTGCGCTCCCTTACTCTGGTGTTACTCACCGCAAACCCTCCAATACATTAACCGCCTGCGCAGCTCCCTTACTCTGGTGTTACTCACCGCAAACCCTCCAATACATTAACCGCCTGCGCAGCTCCCTTACTCTGGTGTTACTCACCGCAAACCCTCCAATACATTAACCGCCTGCGCTCCCTTACTCTGGTGTTACTCACCGCAAACCCTCCAATACATTAACCACCTGCGCAGCTCCCTTACTCTGGTGTTACTCACCGCAAACCCTCCAATACATTAACCGCCTGCACAGCTCCCTTACTCTGGTGTTACTCACCGCAAACCCTCCAATAATTAACCGCCTGCACTCCCTTACTCTGGTGTTACTTACTGTAAACCCTCCAATACATTAACCGCCTGCGCTCCCTTACTCTGGTGTTACTCACCGCAAACCCTCCAATACATTAACCGCCTGTACTCCCTTACTCTGGTGTCACTCACCGCAAACCCTCCAATACATTAACCGCCTGCGCTCCCTTACTCTGGTGTTACTCACCGCAAACCCCCCAATACATTAACCGCCTGTACTCTCTTACTCTGGTGTTACTCACCGTAAACCCTCCAATACATTAACCGCCTGCGCTCCCTTACTCTGGTGTTACTCGCCGCAATCCCTCCAATACATTAACCGCCTGCGCTCCCTTACTCTGGTGTTACTCACCGCAAACCCTCCAATACATTAACCGCCTGCGCAGCTCCCTTACTCTGGTGTTACTCACCTCAAACCCTGCGATACATTAACCGCCTGCGCAGCTCCCTTACTCTGGTGTTACTCACCGCAAACCCTCCAATACATTAACCGCCTGTACTCCCTTACTCTGGTGTTACTCACCGCAAACCCTCCAATACATTAACCGCCTGCGCTCTCTTACTCTGGTGTTACTCTTTGCAAACCCTCCAGTACATTAACCGCCTGTGCAGCTCCCTTACTCTGGTGTTACTCACCGCAAACCCTCCGATACATTAACCGCCTGCGCTCCCTTACTCTGGTGTTACTCACCGCAAACCTTCCAATACATTAACCGCCTGCGCTCCCTTACTCTGGTGTTACCGCAAACCCTCCGATACATTAACCGCCTGTACTCCCTTACTCTGGTGTTACTCACCGCAAACCCTCCAATACATTAACCGCCTGCGCAGCTCCCTTACTCTGGTGTTACTCACCGCAAACCCTCCGATACATTAACCGCCTGCGCTCCCTTACTCTGGTGTTACTCACCGCAAACCTTCCAATACATTAACCGCCTGCGCTCCCTTACTCTGGTGTTACCGCAAACCCTCCGATACATTAACCGCCTGTACTCCCTTACTCTGGTATTACTCACCGCAAACCCTCCAATACATTAACCGCCTGCACTCCCTTACTCTGGTGTTACTCACCGCGAACCCTCCAATACATTAACCACCTGCGCAGCTCCCTTACTCTGGTGTTACTCACCTCAAACCCTCCGATACATTAACCGCCTGCGCAGCTCCCTTACTCTGGTGTTACTCACCTCAAACCCTCCGATACATTAACCGCCTGCGCTCCCTTACTCTGGTGTTACTCACCGCAAACCCTCCGATACATTAACCGCCTGCGCAGCTCCCTTACTCTGGTGTTACTCACCTCAAACCCTCCGATACATTAACCGCCTGCGCAGCTCCCTTACTCTGGTGTTACTCACCGCAAACCCTCCAATACATTAACTGCCTGCGCAGCTCCCTTACTCTGGTGTTACTCACCGCAAACCCTCCAATACATTAACCGCCTGTACTCCCTTACTCTGGTGTTACTCACCGCAAACCCTCCAATACATTAACCGCCTGCGCTCCCTTACTCTGGTGTTACTCACCGGAAACCCTCCAATACATTAACCGCCTGCGCTCCCTTACTCTGGTGTTACTCACCGCAAACCCTCCAATACATTAACCGCCTGCGCAGCTCCCTTACTCTGGTGTTACTCACCGCAAACCCTCCAATACATTAACCGCCTGCGCTCCCTTACTCTGGTGTTACTCACCGCAAACCCTCCAATACATTAACCGCCTGCGCAGCTCCCTTACTCTGGTGTTACTCACCGCAAACCCTCCAATACATTAACCGCCTGCGCAGCTCCCTTACTCTGGTGTTACTCACCGCAAACCCTCCAATACATTAACCGCCTGCGCAGCTCCCTTACTCTGGTGTTACTCACCGCAAACCCTCCAATACATTAACCGCCTGCGCAGCTCCCTTACTCTGGTGTTACTCACCGCAAACCCTCCAATACATTAACCGCCTGCGCAGCTCCCTTACTCTGGTGTTACTCACCGCAAACCCTCCAATACATTAACCGCCTGTACTCCCTTTCTCTGGTGTTACTCACCGCAAACCCTCCAATACATTAACCGCCTGCGCAGCTCCCTTACTCTGGTGTTACTCACCGCAAACCCTCCAATACATTAACCGCCTGTACTCCCTTACTCTGGTGTTACTCACCGCAAACCCTCCAATACATTAACCGCCTGCGCTCCCTTACTCTGGTGTTACTCACCGCAAACCCTCCAACACATTAACCGCCCACGCTCCCTTACTCTGGTGTTACTCACCGCAAACCCTCCAATACATTAACCGCCTGCGCAGCTCCCTTACTCTGGTGTTACTCACCGCAAACCCTCCAATACATTAACCGCCTGTACTCCCTTACTCTGGTGTTACTCACCGCAAACCCTCCAATACATTAACCGCCTGCGCTCCCTTACTCTGGTGTTACTCACCGCAAACCCTCCAATACACTAACCGCCTGCGCAGCTCCCTTACTCTGGTGTTACTCACCGCAAACCCTCCAATACATTAACCGCCTGCGCAGCTCCCTTACTCTGGTGTTACTCACCGCAAACCCTCCGATACATTAACCGCCTGCGCAGCTCCCTTACTCTGGTGTTACTCACCGCAAACCCTCTGATACATTAACCGCCTGCGCAGCTCCCTTACTCTGGTGTTACTCACCGCAAACCCTCCAATACATTAACCGCCTGCGCTCCCTTACTCTGGTGTTACTCACCGCAAACCCTCCAATACATTAACCACCTGCGCAGCTCCCTTACTCTGGTGTTACTCACCGCAAACCCTCCAATACATTAACCGCCTGCACAACTCCCTTACTCTGGTGTTACTCACCGCAAACCCTCCAATAATTAACCGCCTGCACTCCCTTACTCTGGTGTTACTTACTGTAAACCCTCCAATACATTAACCGCCTGCGCTCCCTTACTCTGGTGTTACTCACCGCAAACCCTCCAATACATTAACCGCCTGTACTCCCTTACTCTGGTGTCACTCACCGCAAACCCTCCAATACATTAACCGCCTGCGCTCCCTTACTCTGGTGTTACTCACCGCAAACCCCCCAATACATTAACCGCCTGTACTCTCTTACTCTGGTGTTACTCACCGTAAACCCTCCAATACATTAACCGCCTGCGCTCCCTTACTCTGGTGTTGCTCGCCGCAATCCCTCCAATACATTAACCGCCTGCGCTCCCTTACTCTGGTGTTACTCACCGCAAACCCTCCAATACATTAACCGCCTGCGCAGCTCCCTTACTCTGGTGTTACTCACCTCAAACCCTCCGATACATTAACCGCCTGCGCAGCTCCCTTACTCTGGTGTTACTCACCGCAAACCCTCCAATACATTAACCGCCTGTACTCCCTTACTCTGGTGTTACTCACCGCAAACCCTCCAATACATTAACCGCCTGCGCTCTCTTACTCTGGTGTTACTCTTTGCAAACCCTCCAGTACATTAACCGCCTGTGCAGCTCCCTTACTCTGGTGTTACTCACCGCAAACCCTCCGATACATTAACCGCCTGCGCTCCCTTACTCTGGTGTTACTCACCGCAAACCTTCCAACACATTAACCGCCTGCGCTCCCTTACTCTGGTGTTACCGCAAACCCTCCGATACATTAACCGCCTGTACTCCCTTACTCTGGTGTTACTCACCGCAAACCCTCCAATACATTAACCGCCTGCGCAGCTCCCTTACTCTGGTGTTACTCACCGCAAACCCTCCGATACATTAACCGCCTGCGCTCCCTTACTCTGGTGTTACTCACCGCAAACCTTCCAATACATTAACCGCCTGCGCTCCCTTACTCTGGTGTTACCGCAAACCCTCCGATACATTAACCGCCTGTACTCCCTTACTCTGGTATTACTCACCACAAACCCTCCAATACATTAACCGCCTGCACTCCCTTACTCTGGTGTTACTCACCGCAAACCCTCCAATACATTAACCGCCTGCGCAGCTCCCTTACTCTGGTGTTACTCACCGCAAACCCTCCGATACATTAACCGCCTGCGCAGCTCCCTTACTCTGGTGTTACTCACCGCAAACCTTCCGATACATTAACCGCCTGCGCTCCCTTACTCTGGTGTTACTCACCGTAAACCCTCCAATACATTAACCGCCTGCGCTCCCTTACTCTGGTGTTACTCACCGCAAACCCTCCAATACATTAACCGCCTGCGCAGCTCCCTTACTCTGGTGTTACTCACCGCAAACCCTCCGATACATTAACCGCCTGCGCTCCCTTACTCTGGTGTTACTCACCGCAAACTTTCCAATACATTAACCGCCTGCGCTCCCTTACTCTGGTGTTACTCACCGTAAACCCTCCAATACATTAACCGCCTGCGCAGCTCCCTTACTCTGGTGTTACTCACCGCAAACCCTCCAATACATTAACTGCCTGCGCAGCTCCCTTACTCTGGTGTTACTCACCGCAAACCCTCCAATACATTAACCGCCTGTACTCCCTTACTCTGGTGTTACTCACCGCAAATCCTCCAATACATTAACCGCCTGTGCTCCCTTACTCTGAAGTTACTCACCGGAAACCCTCCAATACATTAACCGCCTGCGCTCCCTTACTCTGGTGTTACTCACCGCAAACCCTCCAATACATTAACCGCCTGCGCAGCTCCCTTACTCTGGTGTTACTCACCGCAAACCCTCCAATACATTAACCGCCTGCGCTCCCTTACTCTGGTGTTACTCACCGCAAACCCTCCGATACATTAACCGCCTGCGCAGCTCCCTTACTCTGGTGTTACTCACCGCAAACCCTCCGATACATTAACCACCTGCGCAGCTCCCTTACTCTGGTGTTACTCACCGCAAACCCTCCAATACATTAACCGCCTGCGCAGCTCCCTTACTCTGGTGTTACTCACCGCAAACCCTCCAATACATTAACCGCCTGTACTCCCTTACTCTGGTGTTACTCACCGCAAACCCTCCAATACATTAACCGCCTGCGCTCCCTTACTCTGGTGTTACTCACCGCAAACCCTCCAACACATTAACCGCCCACGCTCCCTTACTCTGGTGTTACTCACCGCAAACCCTCCAATACATTAACCGCCTGCGCAGCTCCCTTACTCTGGTGTTACTCACCGCAAACCCTCCAATACATTAACCGCCTGTACTCCCTTACTCTGGTGTTACTCACCGCAAACCCTCCAATACATTAACCGCCTGCGCTCCCTTACTCTGGTGTTACTCACCGCAAACCCTCCAATACACTAACCGCCTGCGCAGCTCCCTTACTCTGGTGTTACTCACCGCAAACCCTCCAATACATTAACCGCCTGCGCAGCTCCCTTACTCTGGTGTTACTCACCGCAAACCTTCCAATACATTAACCGCCTGCGCTCCCTTACTCTGGTGTTACTCACCGCAAACCCTCCGATACATTAACCGCCTGCGCTCCCTTACTCTGGTGTTACCGCAAACCCTCCAATACATTAACCGCCTGTACTCCCTTACTCTGGTGTTACTCACCGCAAACCCTCCAATACATTAACCACCTGCGCAGCTCCCTTACTCTGGTGTTACTCACCGCAAACCCTCCAATACATTAACCGCCTGCGCAGCTCCCTTACTCTGGTGTTACTCACCGTAAACCCTCCAATACATTAACCGCCTGCGCAGCTCCCTTACTCTGGTGTTACTCACCGCAAACCTTCCAATACATTAACCGCCTGCGCTCCCTTACTCTGGTGTTACTCACCGCAAACCCTCCGATACATTAACCGCCTGCGCTCCCTTACTCTGGTGTTACTCACCGGAAACCCTCCAATACATTAACCGCCTGCGCAGCTCCCTTACTCTGGTGTTACTCACCGCAAACCCTCCAATACATTAACCGCCTGCGCTCCCTTACTCTGGTGTTACTCACCGCAAACCCTCCAATACATTAACCGCCTGTACTCCCTTACTCTGGTGTTACTCACCGCAAACCCTCCGATACATTAACCGCCTGCGCTCCCTTACTCTGGTGTTACCGCAAACCCTCCAATACATTAATCGCCTGTACTCCCTTACTCTGGTGTTACTCACCGTAAACCCTCCAATACATTAACCGCCTGCGCAGCTCCCTTACTCTGGTGTTACTCACCGCAAACCCTCCAATACATTAACCGCCTGCGCTCCCTTACTCTGGTGTTACTCACCGCAAACCCTCCAATACATTAACCACCTGCGCAGCTCCCTTACTCTGGTGTTACTCACCGCAAACCCTCCAATACATTAACCGCCTGCACAGCTCCCTTACTCTGGTGTTACTCACCGCAAACCCTCCAATAATTAACCGCCTGCACTCCCTTACTCTGGTGTTACTTACTGTAAACCCTCCAATACATTAACCGCCTGCGCTCCCTTACTCTGGTGTTACTCACCGCAAACCCTCCAATACATTAACCGCCTGTACTCCCTTACTCTGGTGTCACTCACCGCAAACCCTCCAATACATTAACCGCCTGCGCTCCCTTACTCTGGTGTTACTCACCGCAAACCCCCCAATACATTAACCGCCTGTACTCTCTTACTCTGGTGTTACTCACCGTAAACCCTCCAATACATTAACCGCCTGCGCTCCCTTACTCTGGTGTTACTCGCCGCAATCCCTCCAATACATTAACCGCCTGCGCTCCCTTACTCTGGTGTTACTCACCGCAAACCCTCCAATACATTAACCGCCTGCGCAGCTCCCTTACTCTGGTGTTACTCACCTCAAACCCTCCGATACATTAACCGCCTGCGCAGCTCCCTTACTCTGGTGTTACTCACCGCAAACCCTCCAATACATTAACCGCCTGTACTCCCTTACTCTGGTGTTACTCACCGCAAACCCTCCAATACATTAACCGCCTGCGCTCTCTTACTCTGGTGTTACTCTTTGCAAACCCTCCAGTACATTAACCGCCTGTGCAGCTCCCTTACTCTGGTGTTACTCACCGCAAACCCTCCGATACATTAACCGCCTGCGCTCCCTTACTCTGGTGTTACTCACCGCAAACCTTCCAATACATTAACCGCCTGCGCTCCCTTACTCTGGTGTTACCGCAAACCCTCCGATACATTAACCGCCTGTACTCCCTTACTCTGGTGTTACTCACCGCAAACCCTCCAATACATTAACCGCCTGCGCAGCTCCCTTACTCTGGTGTTACTCACCGCAAACCCTCCGATACATTAACCGCCTGCGCTCCCTTACTCTGGTGTTACTCACCGCAAACCTTCCAATACATTAACCGCCTGCGCTCCCTTACTCTGGTGTTACCGCAAACCCTCCGATACATTAACCGCCTGTACTCCCTTACTCTGGTATTACTCACCGCAAACCCTCCAATACATTAACCGCCTGCACTCCCTTACTCTGGTGTTACTCACCGCAAACCCTCCAATACATTAACCGCCTGCGCAGCTCCCTTACTCTGGTGTTACTCACCGCAAACCCTCCGATACATTAACCGCCTGCGCAGCTCCCTTACTCTGGTGTTACTCACCGCAAACCCTCCAATACATTAACTGCCTGCGCAGCTCCCTTACTCTGGTGTTACTCACCGCAAACCCTCCAATACATTAACCGCCTGTACTCCCTTACTCTGGTGTTACTCACCGCAAACCCTCCAATACATTAACCGCCTGCGCTCCCTTACTCTGGTGTTACTCACCGCAAACCCTCCAATACATTAACCGCCTGCGCTCCCTTACTCTGGTGTTACTCACCGCAAACCCTCCAATACATTAACCGCCTGCGCAGCTCCCTTACTCTGGTGTTACTCACCGCAAACCCTCCAATACATTAACCGCCTGCGCTCCCTTACTCTGGTGTTACTCACCGCAAACCCTCCGATACATTAACCGCCTGCGCAGCTCCCTTACTCTGGTGTTACTCACCGCAAACCCTCCGATACATTAACCACCTGCGCAGCTCCCTTACTCTGGTGTTACTCACCGCAAACCCTCCAATACATTAACCGCCTGCGCTCCCTTACTCTGGTGTTACTCACCGCAAACCTTCCAATACATTAACCGCCTGCGCTCCCTTACTCTGGTGTTACTCACCGCAAACCCTCCAATACATTAACCGCCTGCGCAGCTCCCTTACTCTGGTGTTACTCACCGCAAACCCTCCAATACATTAACCGCCTGCGCTCCCTTACTCTGGTGTTACTCACCGGAAACCCTCTGATACATTAACCGCCTGCGCAGCTCCCTTACTCTGGTGTTACTCACCGCAAACCCTCCAATACATTAACCGCCTGCGCAGCTCCCTTACTCTGGTGTTACTCACCGCAAACCCTCCAATACATTAACCGCCTGCGCTCCCTTACTCTGGTGTTACTCACCGCAAACCCTCCAATACATTAACCGCCTGCGCTCCCTTACTCTGGTGTTACTCACCGCAAACCCTCCAATACATTAACCGCCTGCGCTCCCTTACTCTGGTGTTACTCACCGCAAACCTTCCAATACATTAACCGCCTGCGCTCCCTTACTCTGGTGTTACTCACCGCAAACCCTCCAATACATTAACCGCCTGCGCAGCTCCCTTACTCTGGTGTTACTCACCGCAAACCCTCCGATACATTAACCGCCTGCGCAGCTACCTTACTCTGGTGTTACTCACCGCAAACCCTCCAATACATTAACCGCCTGCGCAGCTCCCTTACTCTGGTGTTACTCACCGCAAACCCTCCAATACACTAACCGCCTGCGCAGCTCCCTTACTCTGGTGTTACTCACCGCAAACCCTCCAATACACTAACCGCCTGCGCTCCCTTACTCTGGTGTTACTCACCGCAAACCCTCCAATACATTAACCGCCTGCGCTCCCTTACTCTGGTGTTACTCACCGCAAACCCTCCAATACATTAACCGCCTGCGCAGCTCCCTTACTCTGGTGTTACTCACCGCAAACCCTCCAATACATTAACCGCCTGCGCAGCTCCCTTACTCTGGTGTTACTCACCGCAAACCCTCCAATACATTAACCGCCTGCGCAGCTCCCTTACTCTGGTGTTACTCACTGCAAACCCTCCAATACATTAACCGCCTGTACTCCCTTACTCTGGTGTTACTCACCGCAAACCCTCCAATACATTAACCGCCTGCGCTCCCTTACTCTGGTGTTACTCACCGCAAACCCTCCAACACATTAACCGCCCGCGCTCCCTTACTCTGGTGTTACTCACCGCAAACCCTCCAATACATTAACCGCCTGCGCAGCTCCCTTACTCTGGTGTTACTCACCGCAAACCCTCCAATACATTAACCGCCTGTACTCCCTTACTCTGGTGTCACTCACCGCAAACCCTCCAATACATTAACTGCCTGTACTCCCTTACTCTGGTGTTACTCACCGCAAACCCTCCAATACGTTAACCGCCTGCGCTCCCTTACTCTGGTGTTACTCACCGTAAACCCTCCAATACATTAACCGCCTGCGCTCCCTTACTCTGGTGTTACTCACCGCAAACCCTCCAATACATTAACCGCCTGTACTCCCTTACTCTGGTGTCACTCACCGCAAACCCTCCAATACATTAACCGCCTGTGCTCCCTTACTCTGGTGTTACTCACCGCAAACCCTCCAATACATTAACCGCCTGTACTCCCTTACTCTGGTGTTACTCACCGTAAACCCTCCAATACATTAACCGCCTGCGCAGCTCCCTTACTCTGGTGTTACTCACCGCAAACCCTCCAGTACATTAACCGCCTGCGCAGCTCCCTTACTCTGGTGTTACTCACCACAAACCCTCCAATACATTAACCGCCTGTGCTCCCTTACTCTGGTGTTACTCGCCGCAAACCCTCCAATACATTAACCGCCTGCGCTCCCTTACTCTGGTGTTACTCACCGCAAACCCTCCAATACATTAACCGCCTGCGCAGCTCCCTTACTCTGGTGTTACTCACCGCAAACCCTCCGATACATTAACCGCCTGCGCAGCTCCCTTACTCTGGTGTTACTCACCGCAAACCCTCCAATAATTAACCGCCTGCGCTCCCTTACTCTGGTGTTACTCACCGCAAACCCTCCAATACATTAACCGCCTGTACTCCCTTACTCTGGTGTTACTCACCGCAAACCCTCCAATACATTAACCGCCTGCGCTCCCTTACTCTGGTGTTACTCACCGCAAACCCTCCAGTACATTAACCGCCTGCGCAGCTCCTTTACTCTGGTGTTACTCACCGCAAACCCTCCGATACATTAACCGCCTGCGCAGCTCCCTTACTCTGGTGTTACTCACCGCAAACCCTCCAATACATTAACCGCCTGCGCAGCTCCCTTACTCTGGTGTTACTCACCGCAAACCCTCCAATACATTAACCGCCTGTACTCCCTTACTCTGGTGTTACTCACCGCAAACCCTCCAATACATTAACCGCCTGCGCTCCCTTACTCTGGTGTTACTCACCGCAAACCCTCCAATACATTAACTGCCTGCGCAGCTCCCTTACTCTGGTGTTACTCACCGCAAACCCTCCAATACATTAACCGCCTGTACTCCCTTACTCTGGTGTTACTCACCGCAAACCCTCCAATACATTAACCGCCTGCGCTCCCTTACTCTGGTGTTACTCACCGCAAACCCTCCAGTACATTAACCGCCTGCGCAGCTCCTTTACTCTGGTGTTACTCACCGCAAACCCTCTGATACATTAACCGCCTGCGCTCCCTTACTCTGGTGTTACTCACCGCAGACCTTCCAATACATTAACCGCCTGCGCTCCCTTACTCTGGTGTTACCGCAAACCCTCTGATACATTAACCGCCTGTACTCCCTTACTCTGGTGTTACTCACCGCAAACCCTCCAATACATTAACCGCCTGCGCAGCTCCCTTACTCTGGTGTTTCTCACCGCAAACCCTCCGATACATTAACCGCCTGCGCTCCCTTACTCTGGTGTTACTCACCGCAAACCTTCCAATACATTAACCGCCTGCGCTCCCTTACTCTGGTGTTACCGCAAACCCTCCGATACATTAACCGCCTGTACTCCCTTACTCTGGTATTACTCACCGCAAACCCTCCAATACATTAACCGCCTGCGCTCCCTTACTCTGGTGTTACTCACCGTAAACCCTCCAATACATTAACCGCCTGTACTCCCTTACTCTGGTGTTACTCACCGCAAACCCTCCGATACATTAACCACCTGTACTCCCTTTCTCTGGTGTTACTCACCGCAAACCCTCCAATACATTAACCGCCTGCGCTCCCTTACTCTGGTGTTACCGCAAACCCTCCAATACATTAACCGCCTGCACAGCTCCCTTACTCTGGTGTTACTCACCGCAAACCCTCCAATACATTAACCGCCTGCGCAGCTCCCTTACTCTGGTGTTACTCACCGCAAACCCTCCAATACATTAACCGCCTGCGCTCCTTTACTCTGGTGTTACTCACCGCAAACCCTCCAATACATTAACCGCCTGTACTCCCTTACTCTGGTGTTACTCACCGTAAACCCTCCAATACATTAACCGCCTGCGCAGCTCCCTTACTCTGGTGTTACTCACCGCAAACCCTCCAATACATTAACCGCCTGCGCTCCCTTACTCTGGTGTTACCGCAAACCATCCGATACATTAACCGCCTGCGCTCACTTACTCTGGTGTTACTCACCGCAAACCCTCCAATACATTAACCGCCTGTACTCCCTTACTCTGATGGTACTCACCGCCAACCCTCCAATACATTAACCGCCTGCACTCCCTTACTCTGGTGTTACTCACCGCAAACCCTCCAATACATTAACCGCCTGTACTCCCTTACTCTGGTGTCACTCACCGCAAACCCTCCAATACATTAACCGCCTGCGCTCACTTACTCTGGTGTTACTCACTGCAAACCCTCCAATACATTAACCGCCTGTACTCCCTTACTCTGGTGTAACTCACCGCAAACCCTCCAATACATTAACCGCCTGTACTCCCTTACTCTGATGGTACTCACCGCAAACCCTCCAATACATTAACCGCCTGCGCTCCCTTACTCTGGTGTCACTCACCGCAAACCCTCCAATACATTAACCGCCTGCGCTCCCTTACTCTGGTGTTACTCACCGCAAACCCTCCAATACATTAACCGCCTGCGCAGCTCACTTACTCTGGTGTTACTCACCGCAAACCCTCCAATACATTAACCGCCTGCGCAGCTCCCTTACTCTGGTGTTACTCACCGCAAACCTTCCAATACATTAACCGCCTGTACTCCCTTACTCTGGTGTTACTCACCGCAAACCCTCCAATACATTAACCGCCCGCGGTCCCTTACTCTGGTGTTACTCACCGCAAAGCCTCCAATACATTAACCGCCCGCGCAGCTCCCTTACTCTGGTGTTACTCACCGCAAACCCTCCAATACATTAACCGCCTGCGCAGCTCCCTTACTCTGGTGTTACTCACCGCAAACCCTCCAATACATTAACCGCCTGCGCAGCTCCCTTACTCTGGTGTTACTCACCGCAAACCCTCCAATACATTAACCGCCTGCGCTCCCTTACTCTGGTGTTACTCACCGCAAACCCTCCAATACATTAACCGCCTGCGCAGCTCCCTTACTCTGGTGTTACTCACCGCAAACCCTCCAATACATTAACCACCTGCGCTCCCTTACTCTGGTGTTACTCACCGCAAACCCTCCAATACATTAACCGCCTGCGCTCCCTTACTCTGGTGTTACTCACCGCAAACCCTCCAATACATTAACCGCCTGCGCTCCCTTACTCTGGTGTTACTCACCGCAAACCCTCCAATACATTAACCGCCCGCGCTCCCTTACTCTGGTGTTACTCTAGTGTGCGTTACTCACCGTGTGGCTTCCTTTATCCTTATCTCACCGTGCGTCTATGCGTCTGCACGTGAGTGTGCGTGTGCGCGTCTCACCGTGCGTCTATGCGTCTGCACGTGAGTGTGCGCGTCTCACCGTGCGTCTATGCGTCTGCACGTGAGTGTGCGTGTGCGCGTCTCACCGTGCGTCTATGCGTCTGAACGTGGGTGTGCGTGTGCGCGTCTCACCGTGCGTCTATGCGTCTGCACGTGAGTGTGCGTGTGCGCGTCTCACCGTGCGTCTATGCGTCTGCACGTGAGTGTGCGTGTGCGCGTCTCACCGTGCGTCTATGCGTCTGAACGTGGGTGTGCGTGTGCGCGTGTGTCCGCAGTGGTCTGGCGCGTGCAGCCGTCAGTGGTGATGAGGTCGCCCTGGATATGTTCAGCTCCTGGAGACCGAAGACCTCCTCCACCCGCTTCCTGGTCGCCCGGCAGGAGAACCTCAGCGTCTTCGTCGGATCGGCCTCCGGTTAGTAAGGACTCTGCCGTTTGTAGGTGTTCATATTGGTGTACCGCAGGTAATATGTTTACCACGTCACGGGATTTGACAGCTGTATGGAGGTGCTACAGACTGTGGTGCATTGCGATCATCATCAACTACATCACCGAGGCTGGTAGCTGGAGGTGCTGCAGGCTGTTTTGTACTGCTGGCCCTATCTACCACGCGGTGGTGTATTGCAGGGATTATCTACTACATCACGGAGTCTGGCAGCTGGAGGTGCTGCAGGCTGTTTTGTACTGCTGGCCCTATCTACCACGCGGTGGTGTATTGCAGGGATTATCTACTACATCACGGAGTCTGACAGCTGGAGGTGCTGCAGGCTGTTTTGTACTGCTGGCCCTATTTACCACGCGGTGGTGTATTGCAGGGATTATCTACTACATCACGGAGTCTGACAGCTGGAGGTGCTGCAGGCTGTTTTGTACTGCTGGCCCTATCTACCACGCGGTGGTGTATTGCAGGGATTATCTACTACATCACGGAGTCTGGCAGCTGCATGGAGGTGCTGCAGGCGGACGGCGCCATCCGCTTCCTGCTCTACTACGACTCCAAGGAGGAGCTGGTCGTGGTGACAGACACCATGGTGCTTGGCGAGTTCCAGGTGGAGTACGACGGCACCCTCTCCGAGATCACCAAGGTGAGATGTGCCGCGCCCGTTACCGGCCTGGCTCCTCAGTCACAGCCATTGGCCTCACTGACCGGCCTGGCTCCTCAGTCACAGCCATTGGCCTCACTGACCGGCCTGACACAGCCACAGCCATTGGCTTCACTGACCGGCCTGGCCCAGTCACAGCCATTGGCTTCACTGACCGGCCTGGCTCAGCCACAGCCATTGGCTTCACTGACCGGCCTGGCTCCTCAGTCACAGCCATTGGCTTCACTGACCGGCCTGGCCCAGTCACAGCCATTGGCTTCACTGACCGGCCTGGCCCAGTCACAGCCATTGGCGTGACTGACCAGCCTGGCTCAGCCACAGCCATTGGCTTCACTGACCGGCCTGGCCCAGTCACAGCCATTGGCTTCACTGACCGGCCTGGCTCCTCAGTCACAGCAATTGGCTTCACTGGCCGGCCTGACCCAGTCACAGCCATTGGCTTCACTGACCGGCCTGGCTCCTCAGTCACAGCCATTGGCTTCACTGGCCGGCCTGGCCCAGTCACAGCCATTGGCTTCACTGACCGGCCTGGCCCAGTCACAGCCATTGGCGTGACTGACCGGCCTGACCCAGTCACAGCCATTGGCTTCACTGACCGGCCTGGCCCAGTCACAGCCATTGGTGTGACTGACCGGCCTGGCCCAGTCACAGCCATTGGCTTCACTGACCGGCCTGGCCCAGTCACAGCCATTGGCGTCACTGACCGGCCTGGCCCAGTCACAGCCATTGGCTTCACTGACCGGCCTGGCCCAGTCACAGCCGTTGGCTTCACTGACCGGCCTAGCTCCTCAGTCACAGCCATTGGCTTCACTGACCGGCCTGGCCCAGTCACAGCCATTGACTTCACTGACCGAGGCAAGTGATCAATACGAGGCAGGGCAGCCGTTGTTTGAAAATACTGGCTTTACCGACATACCGCTGGTGAGAGGTGGCAGATGGACAGTGTAGGCATGGTCGTCATAATTTATTTCGACAATTTCGAGGGTGGATCGGTATGTAGTACACATTTCTGAACAAGTTTTCCATTTTCGGTTTTTCGATAAAATGAATTCCTGACTACGTTAAATCCACTTTTTGTAAACATGTTTGGTCCTCAGGCTGCCGTCGAACGGGCCTGCAAGCGGCGTTGATGGGTAAATCGCGCACTGAATATGCAGATTCACACTTAGGGAAGGAAATAGTTCACCTTCAACATTAGTTTTAAACTGAGATAGCAGTTTAGTAGCCCGTGTTGGGAAACCCCTATCTGCAAGTTTTCTTGACTGAAAAGTCTCTAGCCGAATATATTTTATTTTTGGCGAAGGAATGCGGTGCTGGCGAAAGAATGTGGTCTGGATCTAGCCCGGGCAGAGACTATACCATCAGCCAATCAGCTTGCAGCTAGTGCTAGCAAGCGAACCGCCGGCCGCCGGTTGGCACATCTGTAATGCGAGTTTACCCTTACGCGACTTCTTTCGAATCTGATTGGCCGAGTCATTTTTTTTATATTGACGTCAAGACTCTGACTCAGAGAGTATGCATATAGTTTTGATAAACAATAATAATTTACGACCTTCTGTCCTGAATCATATCAGTATATTCAAAACCATCCACGATGTGGCTTTTCTGGTTTTACGTCGATTACAAGCCTATTACACCTATACCTACGATGCAGTGCAGTCACACACTTCCACACACGCAGCAGTAATTTATGTTTTAAAAGACCTAAACGCTAATCAAGACTGTAGTACCTATAAGCAACAAGTTACAAAAGGTAAGACGGATACAAATTGTGACATCTACAATGATACTACTGATACTACAATGATACTACGCCATCTACAATGATACTGCTGATACTACAATGATACTACTGAGTCAGCTAGGTCGGTAATGCGGACTTGGAAGCGCCCACGGTCTGCACGGCACGGGCGGACGATGACAGGCTATTCCAGGCCGCAGAGGCACGATATGAGAAAGCCTTCTGTGTTGCGGCTAGCCTGCACTTAGATAGGTGGAGGCTGCCCTGAACTGTGGCGCGAGTACGGCGGTCCGACACGGAAGAGCGGGGCACAAACAGAGCGCGCAGCTCGGCCGGCATGCCCTCCACGCGCAGTATCTTATACACTTTGATGGCGTCGCGGTGCGACACCAGGGTCTCGATCCTCGACCATCCTAGAGAATTTAGAGCCGGGGTGATATGCTGATGCTTTTTGGATCCTGTGACAATTCTGGCCGCAAAGTTGATGAGCTTTTGGATTTTGTGAAGCTGACCCTTGGCCGCCCCACCCCACACGCAGAGACAGTAGGTGATGTGAGGATACACGTAGGCCTGAATCACAATTTTGAGCACTTCTTTGGTGAAATAATGCCGAATCCGGTACAAGGAGATGAGAATTCCGTTACATTTTTTAACGACATGCGAGACATGAGCGTCCCATGACAGGCAGGGGTCCAAGACGACACCGAGAACTTTGGTACTGGTAGAAGCAGCCACTTCATACCCATCGATGCTGAAGTGAAAGTCAGCGCATTTATTTAAATTTTGCTTTGAGCCAAACAGGATGAAGTCGGTTTTCTTTTCGTTCATTTTCGAAGAGTTGGCACAGAACCAGGACTGAAGCTCACAGATAGTGAGCTCCAGATGCAATTTGAGATCGGTAAGACCCGGCCTGTCAGCGATCGCGCAGTCAAGATGCATGGTGTCGTCAGCGTAGGAGATGAGGTGTCCATGCGTCAGATGGCCAGAGAGATCGTTTGTGAACAGAATGAACAGGATCGGACCGATGAGTGAGCCCTGGGGTACACCGCACGCCATCGGCAGGTACACGCGTCCGACCCGAACCACCTGCCGCCGGTCGCTCAGGTAGCTCCTGAACCAGGCCACGTCCAGCACGCCATACCACGAGAGCTTGGTGAGGAGGACGTCGTGGTCGACGCTGTCGAACGCCTTCGACAAATCTGCCGTCGTTAACGACGATATGCGGCCGTTGTCGGTGTTGTTGACCAGGCGTTCGACAGCGGCGAGCACGGCGTCCTCCGTACAGTGGCGAGATCTGTAGGCAAACTGCGATGGGCTCAGCAGACAGTTTGATGTCAGGTAATGCGTGAGTTGGCTGCACACAACCTTCTCTAAAATTTTGAGAGCACACTCAACAGTGATATCGGCCTGTTGTTGGAGGGTATCGTGGGGTGGCCTGACTTGGGAATTGGCACGACGCATGCCACCTTCCAACTGTCTGGAAAGACTTGGGTCCTAAGGGATAGGTTAACAAGATGTAAGAGATGAGGTCCAATCACAGGGAAACATTGTCGTACAGCTAAAAGAGAAACACCGTCTAGACCCACCGCTCGTGACCGGTGTTGGATTTTTCATTTCATGACCTGGTCCCGGAGAGTAAAAATCCATAGGTGGAGAGTACAATTGTATTGTCAGGCAAGTTCAGATTTTTTTTAAATTATTTTACTTGGAAAGTAAAACATCCTGATTTGTAATAGATATGAAATCCTTGTGAGAAAAATGGAAATATATTTTAACTACAATGTCTGTAAGATCAGGCGAAAACAGAGCAAATTTCCTGAACAAATATGAAGAGAGCAAAATTCTTTTGACCCAAAAGTCCAGAAAATGGCCCAAATTCCAAGGCTGCTCGTGACCCGCTCATGCGCCCGATGCAGCGGGACAGTTCAGGTAGCGTTGCGGGCTGGAAGTGGAAGCCAGCCGCGCAGACGGTGGGAGGCCGCGGGTTGTCGCGGCTGGCGGCGACTACGTCGCTCAGGTCACTGGCGATGCGCGGACCGACGGCAGCGAAGTGGCGGTTGAGCTCGTCGGCCATCGCCTCGGCCTCCTCTGGGGTTGCCGCCGATGCGCCTCCGGCTGATATGAATCGGCGTGATATAAGGCCATTTTTGACAATATAAAAATAAATTGCATTACAAAATATAATCAAATCCTGTTTGGGAAATTTTGTCAAGGTGAACTATTTCCTGACCTAGATAGAGCCCCTTAGGCCGACTGAGGTCTCAAGCCAAACGAATGCCCCCTCAAGCTGACCGAAGGCCCCCACGGGCTAACAGAGGGCCCCTTCAGGCCAACAGAGGGCCCCCCCCATGCTGACAGAGGGCCCCTCAGGCCGACAGAGGAGCCCCATCAGGCCGACAGAGGACCCTCCATCAGGCCGGCCAAGGGTCCCCAGACCGACACAGTGCCACCTCAGACCGACAGAGAGCCCCTGCGACCGACTGAGGGCCCCTGGAACCAGTGGTGGTCGCAAGGGGGGGGGGGGAGGCATGCCCCCCTGCCCCCACAAGGCCCATGAAGGGGGCCAACATATATTCCCCCCCCCCCCCCCAAGTCACTTGGAGTCCAGGTGGGCCCGCCTGGGCTTCAGGTCAGAGTGGGCCCTCTGGAGGTCGGAGAGGGCCCTCTGGAGGTCAGAGGAGGCCCATTGGGAGCCAGAATGCCCCCCCCCCCGATGCCAAATTGAGCCCTCTCGAGGCCAGGGTGAGCCCTCTGGAAGTCGGAGAGGGCCCTCTGAAGGCCGGAGTGGGTTCTCTAGAGGTCGGAGTGGGGGCCCTATGGAAGATAGGGTTCCCTCTGGAGGCCACAGCGGGCCCCGTGGAGGTCAGAGTGAGGCCCTGGAATCCAGATAGGATCCTCTGGAATCCAGAGGGGGCCATATGGTGGTGAGTGTGATCCCTCTGGAGGTCAGAGTGGTGGTCCTTCTGTAGATCAGAGTAGGCCCTCTGGACGCCATAGGGGCCCAATGATATTCAGAGTGGCCATATGGAGGCTGGAGAGGGCCCTCTGGAGTTGGCGGCAGCGGTAGGCCCTCTGGAGGTCAGAGTATGCCCTCTGGATGCCACATGGGGCCCCCTGGAAGCCGGAGGTGGCCCTCTGGAGGTCAGAATCAGCCATCTGAAAGCGAGAGTGGCCGTCGTGAAGCCAGAGGGACCCTCTGAAGGCCAGAGTGGGCCCTGGAGGCCAGAGTGGGCCATTTGAAGGTCAGAGTGGGCTCACTGGAAGCCAGAGGGGGGTCAATTAGTATCAAGAGGGGCCATCTGGATGCCAGATTGGGCCCTCCGGAAGCCAGATGGGCCATCCGGAAGCCAGAGGGGCCATCCGGAAGCCGGAGTGGGCCCTCGAGAGGTCAGAGTGGGCTCTCAGGAAGCCAGAAGGGTCCAATGGTATCCAGAGGGGCCTTCTGGAGGTCAAAGTGGGCCATATGGAGGTCAGATTGGGTCCTCTGGAGGTCTGAGTGGGCCCTCTGGAGGAAGAAGAGGGACCTCTGAAGGTGGAGGCCGGATTTGGCCCTGATATCTCTAAATTTCAGTTGTTCGTCCCGCTAGTTGAACCGGGGAGTGGGCACGAGCCGTATTCGGGCATGTTGGGTTTCGTTTATGCATCATAATTAGAGTTCAGAAATCGAAATGTCTTTGGGAATGACTGTCGGTTGTGCATGGGAGGATTCAGCTTGATCTCACCAGTAGTGTACGTGCAATAGTACATGACTGCCGTTTCCAATGTCCGTGTTGCCTACTGTGGCGCTGTTGGTCATGGCCGCCCGAACATGTTGCGAAAATGGATTGAAAGTAGTTAGTATTTAATCAAATAAAAAAAAACGAAGATAGGGAAGTTGTTCAGAATTGCTTACTACATACTAATCCATCATCGCAATTTTCGAAATCCGGATTTGTGTATTTTCACAATCCTGACGACCATGCATAATGGCCGCCCGAACATGTTGCCGAAACATGGATTTAAGGTAGCCAGGAATTAATAAAATCCAAAAACCGAATATAGGGAAGTTGTTCAGAATTGCTTACTACATACTAATCCATCATCAATGGAGCAATGGAGGATCCGAATACATTATCTGTCTATCTGTCTTTCTATCATCGCAATTTTCGAAATCCGGAATTTTTCATTTTCACCCTGCTGACGACCATGCCTAATGGACAGGAGTACAGGGGTGGTCATATGACCTGATTAGTTGGGCAGGGGTGGGGGAAGGGCGGAGGGGGTAGTGGTTGCTGTGATCAGGTTGAGTGTGTAGAAAGGGAGGGGAAGTGGTTGCTGTGATCAGGTCTAGTGTGTAGAAAGGGAGGGGAAGTGGTTGCCAAGCCCGATACATTTACCCGCCACCACCATTTGCCCTGAAAGCCGATACCCAGCTCCTGACCTCCAACCCTGCCCTGCATGAGCAGAGTTCCCAACCCTGCCCTGACCCAACTGACTGCTCTGACCTGACCCTGACCTGACCTGACCCTGACCTGCCCTGACCCTGCCCTGCCCTGGCCCTGTCCTGACTCTGCCCTGGCCCTGGCCCTGACCTGACCTGACCTGACCCTGCCCTGACCCTGCCCTGACCCTGCCCTGACCCTGCTCTGACCCTGCCCTGACCCTGCCCTGGCCCTGCCCTGGCCCTGTCCTGGCCCTGCCCTGGCCCTGCCCTGGCCCTGCCCTGGCCCTGCCCTGGCCCTGCCCTGGCCCTGCCCTGGCCCTGCCCTGGCCCTGCCCTGGCCCTGCCCTGGCCCTGCCCTGGCCCTGCCCTGGCCCTGCCCTGGCCCTGCCCTGGCCCTGCCCTGGCCCTGCCCTGGCCCTGCCCTGGCCCTGCCCTGGCCCTGCCCTGGCCCTGCCCTGGCCCTGCCCTGGCCCTGCCCTGGCCCTGCCCTGGCCCTGCCCTGGCCCTGCCCCTGCCCTGACCCTGCCTTGACCCTGCCCTGACCCCGACCTGACCCTGACCCTGCCCTGACTGTGTGCCCTGACCTGTGTCTCTGTGTGCCCTGACCCTGCCCTGACCCTGACCTGACCCGACCTCTAACGCCTGCTCGTACTGTGCTTCAGGTGAAGCTGTCCGGCCGCAGTCAGGATATGCAGCTCAGCTGGGCGGGGAAGGGCGTGCTGGCCGTGGCCACCGGCGAGCCCCACATCCGACTGTGGGACCTGGACCGCGGCGACAACTACGCCGTCAGGCTGGACGGACACTACTTCAGCGACAAGGACGCCGTCATGTCGCTCGCCTATTGCCCGGGAAAAGGTGGTGTGGGATGCCTACTGCCCAGGACACGGTGTGGGTAGGGTGCCTACGGCCCAGGAAATGGTGTGGGTAGAGTGCCTACTTCCCAGGAAATGGTGTGGGTAGAGTGCCTACTTCCCAGGAAATGGTGTGGGTAGAGTGCCTACTGCCCTGGAAAAGGTGCGGGTGGGGAACCTATTGTCCAAGAAAAGGTTCGGGTGGGGAACCTACTGTCCAAGACAAGGTTCGGGTGGGGAACCTACTGTCCTAGAAAAGGTTCGGGTGGGGTACCTACCGCCCGGAAAAGGTGCGGGTAGGGTGAGAATAAGTCCGGCCGTGCTGTTCTACTGTACTGAGAAAGGTGCAATTGGGTATCGTCGACGATATCCCGGGAATTCGTGAAGACTAAGACAAAGATACTGCAAGAGGATGGATGCAATTCTGAACTATTATTCAGGTTATGACAGCTGAACTGATGGCTCTTTCCTAACCTAAAGACAACATGACGTGGTGCAACCCTCCTCACCGTCAATGTGTGCGCCACTGCTGGTGTGTCTCCTGCTGATTGCCGTCTGCGCTGTTTATGTGTGCGCCACTGCTGGTGTGTCTCCTGCTGATTGCCGTCTGCGCTGTCTATGTGTGCGCCACTGCTGGTGTGTCTCCTGCTGATTGCCGTCTGCGCTGTCTATGTGTGCGCCACTGCTGGTGTGTCTCCTGCTGATTGCCGTCTGCGCTGTCTATGTGTGCGCCACTGCTGGTGTGTCTCCTGCTGATTGCCGTCTGCGCTGTCTATGTGTGCGCCACTGCTGGTGTGTCTCCTGCTGATTGCCGTCTGCGCTGTCTCTGTGTGCGCCACTGCTGGTGTGTCTCCTGCTGATTGCCGTCTGCGCTGTCTCTGTGTGCGCCACTGCTGGTGTGTCTCCTGCTGATTGCCGTCTGCGCTGTCTATGTGTGCGCCACTGCTGGTGTGTCTCCTGCTGATTGCCGTCTGGACTGTCAATGTGGGCGCCACTGCTGGTGTGTCTCCTGCTGATTGCCGTCTGCGCTGTCTCGGTGTGCCTAACCGTCTGTCTATGTGTCTGCCGCCGACAGCCGTGCTGGCTGCCGGCACCAGCATGGGCAAGGTGGCCTTCTACAAGTACTTCCACGTGGAGAAGGACGAGGAGCACAACTGGCACGTGCAGTATGTGGCCACCGTCAGCGGGCCGGCCAAGATGTGCAGGTCAGTCTGTCAGAGCGGGCTGCGCTCCCTGCCTGCTGCACAGCCTGTCAGAGAGCGGCCGGCGCTCCCTGCCTGCTACACAGCCTGTCAGAGAGCGGCCGGCGCTCCCTGCCTGCTACACAGCCTGTCAGAGAGCGGCCGGCGCTCCCTACCTGCTACACAGCCTGTCAGATAGCGGCCGGCGCTCCCTACCTGCTACACAGCCTGTCAGAGAGCGGCCGGCGCTCCCTGCCTGCTACACAGCCTGCCAGAGAGCGGCCGGCGCTGCCTACCTGCTACACAGCCTGTCAGAGAGCGGCGAGAGTTGGAGGCAATGACACCGTCCTCTGACGGCCAACTCGCCGTGTTTGTCTGATGGCGACAAGACACGGTGTTTGTTAGATACAAAGAGAAGTGGAGATAGTGGATGTGTGGCAAAAGGAAATACGGATTGACTGCTGCTGCTGAATATGATGATAATTGGGGCTGACGGGGAGTTGATGTAGCGTTTTAAACGTCCGCACGTCTTGTGGGCCGCTGCGGACTGTCTAATGTCTGTATCCCTACTCCCCAGTCATGGGCTTCATGCTATAGCACAACAAAGAGTCGCAACAAAAGATGGTCTGTGGCAGTATTGTGATGAATTTCGTGACTGTGACTGGGTTGACTGCGGACGTCACTGTGACTTGTGACTGTGACGTGACGAGTCACTGTGACTGTGACGTCAATGTGACACCACGCTCGGCGAGTGTCGTCTGTCTCTGTTGTCTCTGTCGTCTCTGTCGTCTCTGTCGTCTCTGTCGTCTCTGTCGTCTCTGTCGTCTCTGTCGTCTCTGTCGTCTCTGTCGTCTCTGTCGTCTGTCGTCTGCCATTGTCGTCTCTGTCGTCTCTGTCGTCTCTGTCGTCTGTCGTCTCTGTCGTCTCTTGTCTCTGTTGTCTCTGTTGTCTCTGTTGTCTCTGTTGTCTCTGTTGTCTCTGTTGTCTGTTGTCTCTGTTGTCTCTGTCGTATCTGTCGTATCTGTCGTCTCTGTCGTCTCTGTCGTCTATGTCGTCTATGTCTTCTCTGTCGTATATGTCTTCTCTGTCGTCTCTGTCGTCTATGTCGTCTCTGTTGTCTCTGTTGTCTCTGTTGTGTCTGTTGTCTCTGTCGTCTCTGTTGTCTGTCATTGTCGTCTCTGTCGTCTATGTCGTCTATGTCGTCTATGTCGTCTCTGTCGTCTCTGTCGTCTCTGTCGTCTCTGTCGTCTGTCGTCTGCCATTGTCGTCTCTGTCGTCTCTGTCGTCTCTGTCGTCTCTGTCGTTTCTGTCGTCTGTCGTCTCTGTTGTCTCTGTTGTCTCTGTTGTCTCTGTTGTCTCTGTTGTCTCTGTTGTCTCTGTTGTCTCTGTCGTCTCTGTCGTCTCTGTCGTCTATGTCGTCTATGTCTTCTCTGTCGTATATGTCTTCTCTGTCTTCTCTGTCGTCTCTGTCGTCTATGTCGTCTCTGTTGTCTCTGTTGTGTCTGTTGTCTCTGTTGTCTCTGTCGTCTCTGTTGTCTGTCATTGTCGTCTCTGTCGTCTCTGTTGTCTCTGTCGTATATGTCGTCTATGTCGTCTATGTCGTCTCTGTCGTCTCTGTCGTCTCTGTCGTATGTCATTGTCGTCTCTGTCGTCTATGTCGTCTATGTCGTCTATGTCGTCTATGTCGTCTCTGTCGTCTGTCGTCTATGTCGTCTCTGTCGTCTCTGTCGTCTTTGTCGTCTCTGTCGTCTTTGTCGTCTCTGTCGTCTCTGTCGTTTCTGTCGTCTGTCGTCTCTGTCGTCTGTCATTGTCGTCTCTGTCGTCTCTGTCGTCTCTGTCGTCTCTGTCGTCTCTGTCGTCTCTGTCGTCTGTCGTCTTTTGTCTCTGTCGTCTCTGTCGTCTCTGTCGTCTGTCGTCTCTGTCGTCTCTGTCGTATATGTCGTCTCTGTCGTATCTGTCGTCTCTGTCGTCTCTGTCGTCTGTCTCTAACGGCCCCTGTCGGCTGCAGTTGGGGCAGCACCAAGAACCTGCTGGCCGTCAACACCATCAAGGACGTGGTCATTCTGCGGGAGCACCAGATGTGCACCCACTTCAACGACATGGTCAGTGGGCAGTGGCCTCCCTGCGGCTTGGCCAAGTGGCTCGCCCGCTCAGCTGTGGATTCAGACGGCCCTTTGGTATTCCCCTTAAACTTCGTTAGTGTAGTGTTTTTTTTTTTATAACGAGCCAGACCCAGGAATATGCCTACTGCCTAGCCTGTTATGCTGGCCATTGAAGGTGTGTATGTGTGTGTGTTATGTATTGCCAGTCTGTTACTGGATCGGAAATAGTTTTTATTCTGCTCGTACCTACTTTGTTTCTCGACTTTGCGTGTATTTTGCCGATTCATTGAGAGTGAAAATGAGTGAAGATATGCTCCTTGTCCCCTCGACGCGGTTACCATCCCCCCACCAGCAGAGCTATGTTACCACCCAACCACCAGCAGAGCTATGTTACCACCCCATCATCAGCAGAGCTATGTTACCACCCCACCATCAACAGAGCTATGTTACCACCGCACCATCAGCAGAGCTATGTTACCACCCCACCACCAGCAGAGCGATGTTACCACCCCACCACCAGCAGAGCTATGTTACCACCCCACCACCAGCAGAGCTGTGTTACCACCCCACCATCAGCAGAGCTATGTTACCACCGCACCATCAGCAGAGCTATGTTACCACCCCACCACCAGCAGAGCTATGTTACCACCCCACCACCAGTAGAGCTATGTTACCACCCCACCATCAGCAGAGCTATGTTACCACCCCACCATCAGCAGATCTATGTTACCACCCCACCATCAGCAGAGCTATGTTACCACCCCACCATCTGCAGAGCTATGTTACCATCCCACCATCAGCAGAGATATGTTACCACCCCACCATCAGCAGAGCTATGTTACCACCCCACCATCAGCAGAGCTATGTTACCACCCCACCATCAGCAGAGCTATGTTACCACCCCACCATCAGCAGATCTATGTTACCACCCCACCATCAGCTGAGCTATGTTACCACCCACCATCAGCAGAGCTATGTTACCACCCACCATCAGCAGAGCTATGTTACCACCCCACCATCAGCAGAGATATGTTACCACCCCACCATCAGAAGAGCTATGTTACCACCCCACCACCAGCAGAGCTATGTTACCACCACACCATCAGCAGAGCTATGTTACCACCCCACCATCAGCAGAGCTATGTTACCACCCACCATCAGCAGAGCTATGTTACCACCCACCATCAGCAGAGCTATGTTACCACCCCACCATCAGCAGATATATGTTACCACCCCACCATCAGCAGAGCTATGTTACCACCCCACCACCAGCAGAGCTATGTGACCACCACACCATCAGCAGAGCTATGGTACCACCCCACCATCAGCAGAGCTATGTTACCACCCCACCACCAGCAGAGCTATGTTACCACCCCACCATCAGCAGAGCTATGTTACCACCCCACCATCAGCAGAGCTATGCTGGTGGCGAGGTGTTGGGAGGTACTGGGAGATCTCTGGTGCTGGTGGCGAGGTGTTGGGAGGTACTGGGAGATCTCTGGTGCTGGTGGCGAGTTGTTGGGAACTGCTCCGGTGTGGTCAGTTGTGTTAGTGTGTACTCGACGACTGATCTCTGTTCTCCGTTCTGGTCTCCGTATCTGCCCAACGTCTATGTCGCCCATGTCGCCACGCATATGTCGCCCACGCCGGTGTCAGTGTGTCAGTGTGTCAGTGTGTCAGTGTCAGAGTGTCAGTGTCAGATTGTCAGTGTCAGTGTGTCAGTGTCAGTGTCAGCCTTTCAGTGTGTCAGTGTCAGTGTCAGCGTGTCAGTGTGTCGAGTGTCAGTGTGTCAGTGTGTCGGTGTCAGTGTGTATCTCTGACACCGGTCTGTCTCCGTCTCTATCCCAGGTGTCAGTGTGTCAGTGTCAGCGTCAGTGTGCATCTCTGACACCTGTCTGTCTCCATCTCTGCCCCAGGTGTCAGTGTGTCAGTGTCAGTGTGTCGGTGTGCATCTCTGACACCGGTCTGTCTCCGTCTCTGTCCCAGGTGTCAGTGTGTCAGTGTGTCAGTGTGTCGGTATGTATCTCTGACACCTGTCTGTCTCCGTCTCTCTCCCAGGTGTCAGTGTGTCAGTGTCAGTGTGTCGGTGTGTATCTCTGACACCGGTCTGTCTCCGTCTCTCTCCCAGGTGTCAGTGTCAGTGTGTCAGTGTGTCGGTGTGTATCTCTGACACCGGTCTGTCTCCGTCTCTGTCCCAGGTGTCAGCTGTATCAGTGTGTCAGTGTCAGCGTCAGTGTGTATCTCTGACACCGGTCTGTCTCCGTCTCTGTCCCAGGTGTCAGCTGTGTCAGTGTGTCAGTGTCAGCGTCAGTGTGTATCTCTGACACCTGTCTGTCTCCGTCTGTGCCCCAGGTGTCAGTGTGTCAGTGTGTCGATGTCGGTGTGTATCTCTGACACCTGTCTGTCTCCGTCTCTGTCCCAGGTGTCAGCTGTGTCAGTGTCAGCGTCAGTGTGTATCTCTGACACCGGTCTGTCTCCGTCTCTGTCCCAGGTGTCAGCTGTACAGGTGTCGCCCACGCAGATCTCCATAGACATCTTCAGCACCAAACAGCACATGGAGCTCAAGTCGGACATCCAGATCAAGGGCACCTTCGTCACCGTCGACCAGGTGACGTTCGGACATTCAGATCAAGGGCACCTTCGTCACCGTCGACCAGGTGACGTTCGGACATTCAGATCAAGGGCACCTTCGTCACCGTCGACCAGGTGACGTTCGCACATTCAGATCAAGGGCACCTTCGTCACCGTCGACCAGGTGACGTTCGGACATTCAGATCAAGGGCACCTTCGTCACCGTCGACCAGGTGACGTTCGGACATCCAGATCAAGGGCACCTTCGTCACCGTCGACCAGGTGACGTTCGGACATCCAGATCAAGGGCACCTTCGTCACCGTCGACCAGGTGACGTTCGGACATTCGAGTGGGATGTGATGCTGAGGCGTCTGGGTCGGCTGCCAGTCCGGATACTGGCCGGCCTTTCATGTGTGATGCAGTTATTGATGTGACTTTAATCCATGGCGCATATCGGAGTGGTGACTGTCGAGTGTTGTGTATAGCTGCTGCTGGGGTAACTGCTTAGAGTGTTCTGTCATCGGTTACCTCAGCTGTTGTCGGTTGTTCAGTCTGTCTGTTGGGTTTTAACTGCTAAGCGTTGGCTGCCGTTTTGTCTGTTGTCTGTTGTCTGTTGTCTGTTGACCACCATCTAGTGACCGCCTGGCCACTGAATGTTGTCTGTTGTCTGTTGTCTGTTGTCTGTTGTCTGTTGTCTGTTGTCTGTTGTCTGTTGTCTGTTGTCTGTTGTCTGTTGTCTGTTGTCTGTTGTCTGTTGTCTGTTGTCTGTTGTCTGTTGTCTGTTGTCTGTTGTCTGTTGTCTGTTGTCTGTTGTCTGTTGTCTGTTGTCTGTTGTCTGTTGTCTGTTGTCTGTTGTCTGTTGTCTGTTGTCTGTTGTCTGTTGTCTGTTGCCTGTTGCCTGTTGCCTGTTGCCTGTTGCCTGTTGCCTGTTGCCTGTTGCCTGTTGCCTGTTGTATGTTGACTGTTGACTTGTCTGTTGTCTGTTGACTGTTGACTGTTGACTGATGTCAGGTGGTGATCTGGAGCGGCCGCCGGGTGGTTGTGTACGAGTTCTCCCCGGACGCTCAGCACGCCAGGGTTGTCGGTAAGTTATGAACTGAACCAGGTGACACAAGACATACAAAAAAGAACTTCGTGAGCAGCTAGGATTACCTGTCCCTCCATATTACTATACCGCGGGATCAAAGGAGGGGAACATATTACACATTCGTTTTCGCACAGACATGACGCATTTGAACTCACATTTATACAAAGTTCAAAAATGTCCAAGCCCTGCATGTGATTGTGGGTATAAAACTGAGAACCCTCGTCACTTCGTCCTTTCCTGTCCCAAGTACAAGAAACAACGAACGGAATTCATTAACAACATAACACAAATCACAGGGCCCTTATTTACCACCCAATCAAAATCCGAACAGCTTCAAATCCTAATGCACGGCACAAATCTCTGCGGCGTTGACGGTCGGGCGGTGGCCCACGTGTTCCAAAAATTCCTACTTAACTGGTAGATTTGCCCACATATATTAACTCTAAGATAATGTGACTGGTGTCCGAGGCGAGTTGAGCGGCGTCTAGCAGCACTCGTTTCACGTTGCGGAGTGCTGGGTGTCTCGCGCTGCGGCGGCGGCTGGAGAAATCAATCCTTTGTTATGCCCCTTTCCCACACGTGGTGCGCTGATTTAAGCGCATTGAGTGCTTCTGCACCATGTCTCCAAGTGAATTGCTGTAACTGCGCAAGTATGACCAATAAACGTGATGATGATGATGAGGTGGTGTGTGTGTGTGTGTGTGTGTGTGTGTGTGTGTGTGTGTGTGTGTGTGTGTGTGTGTGTGTGTGTGTGTGTGTGTGTGTGTGTGTGTGTGTGTGTGTGGGCGTGGGCGTGGGCGTGGGCGTGGGCGTGGGCGTGGGCGTGGGCGTGGGCGTGGGCGTGGGCGTGGGCGTGGGCGTGGGCGTGGGCGTGGGCGTGGGCGTGGGCGTGGGCGTGGGCGTGGGCGTGGGCGTGGGCGTGGGCGTGCCAGGCATCGCTCCTTAGTTACGTCACCAAATGAACACAGATCGCCGCGGCTGCCCGCTGCAGGACGTTCTGGCGTCGCCTGGGCGGGGCAGCGATTATCACTCGCCAGTAAACCAACAGGTCCACCCGGCTGATTACAGACGTGACCAAGTTCGTAGTGACAATACACTTCACATCTACAGTCTACACGCTCTATCTGCACTGTGTGCTTTATGCGTCTGTACAGACGTGACCAAGTTCGTAGTGACAATACACTTCACATCTACAGTCTACACGCTCTATCTGCACTGTGTGCTTTATGCGTCTGTACAGACGTGACCAAGTTCGTAGTGACAATACACTTCACATCTACAGTCTACACGTGCTATCTGCACTGTGTGTTTTATGCGTCCGTGACGTCGGACTGCATCCAGTGCGCCTGTCTGAATTGTGGTGCGCCCTTCACAGGATCGTTCGAGTCGACCTGTGAGATGGCCGCGCTGTATGAGAACAACCTGTACCTGGCCGATAAGGGAGACTTGGTCGTCACCAACTTCCAGGTATGACGTCGACGCGTGGGATACGCGCTCACCAGCTCCGCGGCTGCCGTGGCCGGCCGCGCCCTGAGTGTCGGTGGTGTCAGAATTCAGATTAACCTCTGCACTATGCGGAGGAGCGTTCACATTGGTGTCAGTCCTCCGTTCCGGATTTGTACCTACCGTTGTGTTGTTTGTTGTTGATCCTCCCTCTGGGCTCACGGAGCGAGCCGGGGGGAGGATCAACATTGTATTGGTTTGTACTGGTTTTGAACTGAGATAGCCATTATTTTTGGCCGTTATTGAAATGTTGAAAATACTAAGGTCATTTTCCCCAAAACTTAACCGGTTTTAAGCAATTCAATTTGTAGTTTGCAAAATGGGGTCTAGGCTAGTGCCGCCGCTGATTGACTGACAGCGATTTTTTCAGCCAATCACACTTTCCCAGCCAATCAGCGGCGGTCTATAGCTCAATAATGACGTCATCACCCCAAATTTAAAAACTTAATTTGTATAAAGTTAAGTGACTTTTCGAGAGAAAATATCACCATCGTTTTCAGCAGCACTTGCTTCATATTTTCGACTACAACCAACGTATATTTGACAACTTTCTGAAAGGTGAAACATTCCCTTTAACCCGCGCGGCGCTAGGGGCCCGGGGTAAATTTTACCCCCTTCCCCTTCCGGATTTTCTCAATAACTTGAAAACTGTGATAGATATCGAAGTGAAACTTTATGTACCTTTTGCTGCATTAATTATACGTCTTCTGCCAAACTTTTGTTGAAATTAGGGAAGTATCTTGGGAGATAATGACGTTTCAGTGACGTCATGCCATGTCATTTTTGGTGAAAAACGTTAAATGTTTGACTAATCGTAGCAAATAGAGTTTTTATGATTAAAACCATTAGGGTTGATGACCTTAACCTCGATGTATAAAAACGTTAAATTACCGATAGACTGTATTGATATTTCGGCCACAGGCCTTTGTCAAAATTACATATGAGTGAATACAATGTTTACACCCCTTCCCAGACGCATTTTGTAAACATTGTATTCACTCATATGCAATTTTGACAAAGGCCTGTGGCCGAAATATCAATACAGTCTATCGGTAATTTAACGTTTTGATACATCGAAGTTAAGGTCATCAACCCTAATGGTTTTAATCATAAGAATAATGTTCCTCGCAGCAGCTCTAACCAATTTACGCAAATAGAGTTTTGATGCAAATCGCAAATAAAAAGCGTCAAGGGAAAGGAAATAACACTGTCCAAATGTCTATCTCGGATTTTCGGAATTTTGGGTTTTTGACACCCAAAAATGGGGAAATAATTTGGGTAAGAATTTCCACAAAGTTTTTTAAGAAGATTTTTTAAAAACCGGAAGATATATTAGAGAAACGAGTATGGGGGAGGGAAGGGGAGGTACTGACAGCCCCCCACCCCTGAGGTTTTTCTTGAATAACTTTTTACACATGCGGCGCATTTTGCTGAACTTTTCAGTAGCTGAGTTTACATCATTTTCAGTAGCTGAGTTACAATACGTATCCTATCGAAATTTGAAGTGTATACGACTTTTAGATCGTGGCGTATGACATTTTCGTCAAGGTCATGTCAGACCCCAAAGGGCCATTGACCTGACCCCAACGGTCACGAGTTAACCTAGATGCTCAAAATGGGATGCATTTGGATTTTCCTTATAACAGGCAACACGTTACTTTTTACGGTGTCTATCTCTCTCCGTTTGGAAGTTATACTAAGCGCCCTGCACAATCGCTATTTTTGGATGTGGTCGATCTTAGGTCATTCACTTGACCTGGAAGGTCACCCGTTGACCTAAAACCTAAAAATCGCATACTGTTAGATTCCTCTCGTGACAGGCAACATGCTGGTTCTTACCGCATTGCTCTAAGTTGCTTGGTTTGGAAGATAACGGGGGGGGGGCTGTCAGCGGCGTCGGCCCCCCCCCCCCCCCATACAGCGAAGGTGAGACAGGTCCCGTAAGGCGAGGGTTAAAATCCCGGAGGTCCAAGAATATAATTTGTCAGTTCTTGTGACAATCCTGCCATATACATGCCTATTAAGCGATAATTGAAGGATATAGTTAGTGGACGGTACAACGTTTAACTCGCCTGACCAAGCTACACGCCAATTCAAACCAGATTTTCGTTTAAAGCAAACTTATTTCTCGTGATCCTTGCTTAATTTCTTTGTGGTGGCATATTTTGGATCTGCATCCGACACACCCTATAGGTGCTGTTTCACCCACCGTGGTATACACCTCATTATTGCAAATCATGGAATTGCAAGGGAAACTAAGCAAACAAAGACGAAAGAAGCATGACTTTTTGTCATCGCTACCGGCGACTTTTTGTCATCGATACACTTGCAAACATACTTTGCCCATGCGCTGCCCATGACCGCCGGCCGGATTTGGAGTTGGCTAAATTTTACGGACTCCGACTCCGGCCGAAATCACCGACTCCGACTACGCAGCCCTGCATGCAACGTTGATGAACATCGTCTTACCTTTTGAGTTCTGATGGTGGGAGGAATTGTAGAAATATCTGCCAGTCGCAGTCCCTAGCGCGACTGTTCGCATTTGGTGACGAGACTTCTCAGTCTCCGGCAAACGATAGCTGGCTGGTCTTTATCAGCGGCTGTGATGGTTTCAGCTGGGTGTGTGACTTACTCCAGGCTAGTGACCACTGCCATCACAGTGATTATGTCCCGTGTTCCTGTGTCGCGCAGGGAGCCGTGAAGCAGAAGATCGACTTCACCGACCGCGAAGGCGAGGCCATGTATATCGACATCAACAGCAGCTCCATGGTGGTGGGCTCGGTCAACGGAGCGCTCAAACTGTTCGACCTGTCCAGGAGGTGAGAGACCTGTCCAGGAGGTGAGAGACCTGACCAGGAGGTGAGAGACCTGACCAGGAGGTGAGAGACCTGACCAGGAGGTGAGAGACCTGACCAGGAGGTGAGAGACCTGACCAGGAGGTGAGAGACCTGACCAGGAGGTGAGAGACCTGACCAGGAGGTGAGAGACCTGACCAGGAGGTGAGAGACCTGACCAGGAGGTGAGAGACCTGACCAGGAGGTGAGAGACCTGACCAGGAGGTGAGAGACCTGACCAGGAGGTGAGAGACCTGACCAGGAGGTGAGAGACCTGACCAGGAGGTGAGAGACCTGACCAGGAGGTGAGAGACCTGTCCAGGAGGCGAGAGACCTGACCAGGAGGTGAGAGACCTGACCAGGAGGTGAGAGACCTGACCAGGAGGTGAGAGACCTGACCAGGAGGTGAGAGACCTGACCAGGAGGTGAGAGACCTGACCAGGAGGTGAGAGACCTGTCCAGGAGGTGAGAAACCTGTCCAGGAGGTGAGAGACCTGACCAGGAGGTGAGAAACCTGTCCAGGAGGTGAGAGACCTGACCAGGAGGTGAGAGACCTGACCAGGAGGTGAGAGACCTGACCAGGAGGTGAGAGACCTGACCAGGAGGTGAGAGACCTGACCAGGAGGTGAGAGACCTGACCAGGAGGTGAGAGACCTGACCAGGAGGTGAGAGACCTGACCAGGAGGTGAGAGACCTGACCAGGAGGTGAGAGACCTGACCAGGAGGTGAGAGACCTGACCAGGAGGTGAGAGACCTGACCAGGAGGTGAGAGACCTGACCAGGAGGTGAGAAACCTGACCAGGAGGTGAGAGACCTGACCAGGAGGTGAGAGACCTGACCAGGAGGTGAGAGACCTGACCAGGAGGTGAGAGACCTGACCAGGAGGTGAGAGACCTGACCAGGAGGTGAGAGACCTGACCAGGAGGTGATGACACTGACCGCCTGCTTCTCGCTACTTTTCCTAATCAATTGGTAGGAGCGTTTGTATATCTCACCTTTTTCAGTGGTATAATATTTTTCCGACATATTTTCCCGACATATTTCCCTGTAACGTGCGGCGCCTGAATTCCTATGCAATAGAGCAAATGCCGCAGTTGCGCACCATATATGGTGTGTGTACGAATTCAGGCGCCTATGGATCTGCAGCGGCGTTTGATGATACCGCGGTCTGGAGTTGAGTGACAATGCGTGTGTGTTTTTGTCAGGGAGCTGCGCGGCACGGCCAGCCCTAAGTTTATCACGGACAGGGCCACCGACTTCGGCGAGCTGATCCAGTGCCGCGTCAACTGCAAAGGAACCAAAGTCAGCTGCCTGGTGGCGCAGGTGGGAATTCAGTGTCTGTGGTTTGCCAGGCACCCTATCTCAAATCGTCTGTTCTGTGCCCCTGCCGCCGTTCCTATGAACATGCTGCCGATTGAGGCTGATTGTTGCTGCGGTGGCGGCACGGGACAGCCGCTGCCGACGGTTACGCTGCAGTAATATGTGGTGACGCAACAACATACAACCTATGTATGGCATTGAATGCGGGCGTGACAGTTCAAGTGAATTGATTTGTTTAGTGTGCGGTGAGGAATGTCATTGTTGAGTTGATGTGGTCGAAGTTAATTTTGTAATGACGAAACAAGAATGCATAATAACGCCGCCCTACGATGGTTGTTTTACCTTCGTGTCACATCTTCAAAGGCAGCCTCTAATCACACCTGATGTATGCGAGTCGCTCGTGTTGTGGGTATGCATCAGCATGTGCGGGAGATCCTCTTCCCTGTTTCGCTCCTTGTACTGCTCATCTGACCCCTGACCTAACCTCCGACATCTGACTCCTGACAAACAGCAGACAGCGGTAACGCACTTCCACCCTGACCTCTGACCTCTGACCTGACCTCTGACCTGACCTCTGACCTGACCTCTGACATGACCTCTGACATGACCTATGACCTGACCTCTGACCTGACCTCTGACCTGACCTCTGACCTGACCTCTGGCCTCACCTCCACCCTGACCTCTGACCTGACTTCTGACCTGACTTCTGACCTCTGACCTGACCTCTGACCTGACATCTGACCTGACCTCTGACCTGACCTCTGACCTGACCCCTGACCTGACCTCTGACCTGACCTCTGACCTGACCTCTGACCTGACCTCTGACCTGACCTCTGACCTGACCTCTGACCTGACCTCTGACCTGACATCTGACCTGACCTCTGACCTGACCTCTGACCTGACCTCTGACCTGACCTCTGACCTGACCTCTGACCTGACCTCTGACCTGACCTCTGACCTGACCTCTGACCTGACCTCTGACCTGACCTCTGATCTGACCTCTGACCTGACCTCTGACCTGACCTCTGACCTGACCTCTGACCTGACCTCTGACCTGACCTTTGACCTGACCTCTGACCTGACCTCTGACCTGACCTCTGACCTGACATCTGACCTGACATCTGACCTGACCTCTGACCTGACCTCTGACCTGACCTCTGACCTGACATCTGACCTGACATCTGGCCTGACCTCTGACCCCTGCGTGTCACCAGTCGTTGCTGCTGCCCAGACCTCTGACCTCTGACCTGATCTCTGCCCCCCCCCCCCCCCCCCCCCCGCCCTTCCCGTCCTGTCTGTCGTCAGTCGTCGCTGCTGCCGGACCCGAAGGTCTATATCTGGGACGTGGACACGGACTCGATCAGCTACTTCAACTTCAGCTCTGGACGCGAGGATGAGGACGACCAGCGCGTGCCACCCAACTCTGCCACCAGCACCGACTCCCGCGAGCTGACCGTGATGGAAAGGTCAGTCACGGGTCACTGGTCAGGTCACGTCTGGTCAGCCAGAGCCGTGAGTCAGACGATCTCCCCATCACAGAGAGGTCACTGGTCACAGGTCATTGGTCCCAGGCCAGTCAGCGGTGAGGTAGACACGTCAATGGGACTGGTTTAGAGTATGGTTAGAGTACAGTCAGCGGTGAAGTAGACACGTCAATGGGACTGGTTTAGAGTATGGTTAGAGTACAGTCAGCGGTGAGGTAGACACGTCAATGGGACTGGTTTAGAGTATGGTTAGAGTACAGTCAGCGGTGAGGTAGACACGTCAATGGGACTGGTTTAGAGTATGGTTAGAGTACAGTCAGCGGTGAGGTAGACACGTCAATGGGACTGGTTTAGAGTATGGTTAGAGTACAGTCAGCGGTGAGGTAGACACGTCAATGGGACTGGTTTAGAGTATGGTTAGAGTACAGTCAGCGGTGAGGTAGACACGTCAATGGGACTGGTTTAGAGTATGGTTAGAGTACAGTCAGCGGTGCGGTAGACACGTCAATGGGACTGGTTTAGAGTATGGTTAGAGTACAGTCAGCGGTGAGGTAGACACGTCAATGGGACTGGTTTAGAGTATGGTTAGAGTACAGTCAGCGGTGAGGTAGACACGTCAATGGGACTGGTTTAGAGTATGGTAGACCGTATGGTTAGAGTAAAAATGCCCAAATTTGGTAAATTTAGTAAAAATTTCAAAAATTGCCTGGTGAATCCTGGGTACGCTACTGGTAACTTGCGAGTAGGTCAAAACAGATTAAACATAGCATATGCAAGAGTACCTTTGTGTATTCTTGTGCTCAAACAGCAGTTTTTAAACAGAGTAAACCCATCTTTTGAGGCTAGGGAAATTGTATTAGAAAAAGCTAAAAAGTCTCAATTCCTAGGAAATCATTTTCCTAGGAATTTAGTCTTTTATGCTATGTAAACAGGCCTAATAATTTCCGTAATCGTATACTAAGGTTTCGCCTTTTTGTGTTCACTCCCGTTCTGGGTTGTATCATTGCGCCTTGCACGACTCTGGACGACGCTGACGTACACGCTGTCTACGTCGCAGTCGGTGATGGCTGGACGACGCTGACGTACACGCTGTCTACGTCGCAGTCGGTGATGGCTGGACGACGCTGACGTACACGCTGTCTACGTCGCAGTCGGTGATGGCTGGACGACGCTGACGTACACGCTGTCTACGTCGCAGTCGGTGATGGCTGGACGACGCTGACGTACACGCTGTCTACGTCGCAGTCGGTGATGGCTGGACGACGCTGACGTACACGCTGTCTACGTCGCAGTCGGTGATGGCTGGACGACGCTGACGTACACGCTGTCTACGTCGCAGTCGGTGATGGCTGGACGACGCTGACGTACACGCTGTCTACGTCGCAGTCGGTGATGGCTGGACGACGCTGACGTACACGCTGTCTACGTCGCAGTCGGTGATGGCTGGATCTGTGCCTGTGCCGATAGGCCACCTGCGACATGACGGCCATTGTGTGTGTCCCGAGTCCCGAGTCTGACTGACAGTACCGCCTCCTGCCCTCCCCCACCGCCCGCCCGCTGCTGCAGGACCAAGCTGGAGTCGTCTCGCAGTGTGTGTGGCCGGTTTGTGGTGAACCATTTCTGGGAGCCGAGCGACCCGCGCCTGTTGGTCTGCGAGGCCAAACTGCTGCCGGACACCACGAAGCCGCCCATCTCCTCCACGCTGATGCTCAACAAGGCCTCCAGCGGACAGGTCCGCATGCAGGTATACATCAGCGTCTTCGCTGGCATCCGGGCGGAGTATTGACGTCGTCGGCAGTGTCTCCGGACTTCACGGTCCGTCAGTGCAAACAAGATATATTAACCGACAGTGTCGTCTGCCATCGGCATCGTTTAGGGGCGGGGTTTTCAGGTATCAAATAATATGTTGTCCTCCAGACATGTTTATTGTTTAACTCCAAAGAGTGATCAGCGGCTGGTATTTGTACTATGGTGCTAATCAAGTAGTGGTCAGAGATGGAAGGTATGCTGAGCTGTGTTTTGACCTGCCGTCTGACCTGACTGTCTGACCTGCCGTCTGACCTGCCGTCTGACCTGCCGTCTGACCTGACTGTCTGACCTGACTGTCTGACCTGACTGTCTGACCTGACTGTCTGACCTGACTGTCTGACCTGACTGTCTGACCTGACTGTCTGACCTGACTGTCTGACCTGACTGTCTGACCTGACTGTCTGACCTGACTGTCTGACCTGACTGGCTGACCTGACTGGCTGACCTGACTGTCTGACCTGACTGTCTGACCTGACTGTCTGACCTGACTGTCTGACCTGACTGTCTGACCTGCCATCTGACCTGACTGTCTGACCTACCGTCTGACCTGACAGTCTGACCTACCGTCTGACCTGACAGTCTGACCTGCCGTCTGACCTGCTGTCTGACCTGCTGTCTGACCTGCCGTCTGACCTGCCGTCTGACCTGACTGTCTGACCTGACTGTCTGACCTGACTGTCTGACCTGACTGTCTGACCTGCAGTCTGACCTGCAGTCTGACCTGACTGTCTGACCTGCCGTCTGACCTGCCGTCTGACCTGACTGTCTGACCTGCCGTCTGGCCTGACTGTCTGACCTGCAGTCTGACCTGCAGTCTGACCTGCAGTCTGACCTGCAGTCTGACCTGCAGTCTGACCTGCCGTCTGACCTGCCGTCTGACCTGCAGTCTGACCTGCCGTCTGACCTGACTGTCTGACCTGCCGTCTGACCTGACTGTCTGACCTGCCGTCCGCTCTGTCCCGACCTGACCTGCCGTCTGATCTGACTGTCTGACCTGACTGACCTGATTGTCTGACCTGACTGTCTGACCTGACTGACCTGACTGTCTGACCTGACTGTCTGACCTGAGTGTCTGACCTGACTGACCTGACTGTCTGACCTGACTGTCTGACCTGACTGTCTGACCTGACTGTCTGACCTGACTGTCTGACCTGACTGTCTGACCTGACTGTCTGACCTGACTGTCTGACCTGACTGTCTGACCTGACTGTCTGACCTGACTGTCTGACCTGACTGTCTGACCTGACTGTCTGACCTGACTGTCTGACCTGACTGTCTGACCTGACTGTCTGACCTGACTGTCTGACCTGACTGTCGGACCTGACTGTCGGACCTGACTGTCGGACCTGACTGTCGGACCTGACTGTCGGACCTGACTGTCGGACCTGACTGTCGGACCTGACTGTCGGACCTGACTGTCGGACCTGACTGTCGGACCTGACTGTCGGACCTGACTGTCGGACCTGACTGTCGGACCTGACTGTCGGACCTGACTGTCGGACCTGACTGTCGGACCTGACTGTCGGACCTGACTGTCGGACCTGACTGTCGGACCTGACTGTCGGACCTGACTGTCGGACCTGACTGTCGGACCTGACTGTCGGACCTGACTGTCGGACCTGACTGTCGGACCTGACTGTCGGACCTGACTGTCGGACCTGACTGTCTGACCTGACTGTCTGACCTGACTGTCTGACCTGACTGTTTGACCTGACTGTCTGACCTGACTGTCTGACCTGACTGTCTGACCTGACTGTCTGACCTGACTGTCTAACCTGACTGTCTGACCTGACTGTCTGACCTGACTGTCTGACCTGACAGTCTGACCTGACTGTCTGACCTGACTGTCTGACCTGACTGTCTGACCTGACTGTCTGACCTGACTGTCTGACCTGACTGTCTGACCTGACTGTCTGACCTGACTGTCTGACCTGACTGTCTGACCTGACTGTCTGACCTGACTGTCTGACCTGACTGTCTGACCTGACTGTCTGACCTGACTGTCTGACCTGACTGTCTGACCTGACTGTCTGACCTGACTGTCTGACCTGACTGTCTGACCTGACTGTCTGACCTGACTGTCTGACCTGACTGTCTGACCTGACTGTCTGACCTGACTGTCTGACCTGACTGTCTGACCTGACTGTCTGACCTGACTGTCTGACCTGACTGTCTGACCTGACTGTCTGACCTGACTGTCTGACCTGACTGTCTGACCTGACTGTCTGACCTGCCGTCTGATCTGACTGTCTGACCTGACTGTCTGACCTGCCGTCTGACCTGCCGTCTGATCTGACTGTCTGACCTGCCGTCTGACCTGCCGTCTGACCTGCCGTCTGACCTGTTGTCTGAATGGCAGGGTCAGAACTGGAAGGTACGCTGAGCTGTGTTTTGCCTGCCGTCTGACCCCCCTCCCCCCCCCCCCCCGCTGTTGTCAGAGTGAGCTGATTATCGTATCGATGTTCAGTACGGCCGAGAGCGGCGTGGTGGTGCAGGACTGGGTGCCGCTCTCCGCACAGCACAGTCACGTGGTCGGCGTGGCGGTGCCGTACTTCTACCTGCTGCTCAAGCTGGACTCGCTCATCCTGGACGCTGACAAGGTACGATAGGATGCAGACGGAACGCAGACGGAACGCAGACGGAACGCAGACGGAACGCAGACGGAACGCAGACGGAACGCAGACGGAACGCAGACTAGTTTAGGTGTGCGGGGTGGTGGATACCTTGTAATTTGGGAGCTGCCTTGGGTGACTGGACGGGAAAGAGAGCTGGGCGCTGCTCTGCGTCCTGTGTCGGTGCAGCTGGGCCAGTAACTCGGTGTGTGGATCGAGCCAGGCGGCGGCAATACTTGGTCTGTTATTATCATATCTGCGCTTCATTTTCCCGGCCAGGCGGTGGTAATACTTGGTCTGTTATCATATCTGCGCTTCATTTTCCCGGCCAGGCGGTGGCAATACTTGGTCTGTTAATATCATATCTGCGCTTCATTTTCCCGGCCAGGCGGTGGCAATACTTGGCCTGATAGTATCATATCTGCGCTTCATTTTCCCGGCCAGGCGGTGGCAATACTTGGTCTCTAATTATCATATCTGCGCTTCATTTTCCCGGCCAGGCGGTGGTAATACTTGGTCTGTTATTATCATATCTGCGCTTCATTTTCCCGGCCAGGCGGTGGCAATACTTGGTCTGTTATTATCATATCTGCGCTTCATTTTCCCGGCCAGGCGGTGGCAATACTTGGTCTGTTATTATCATATCTGCGCTTCATTTTCCCGGCCAGGCGGTGGCAATACTTGGTCTGTTATTATCATATCTGCGCTTCATTTTCCCGGCCAGGCGGTGGTAATACTTGGTCTGTTATTATCATATCTGCGCTTCATTTTCCCGGCCAGGCGGTGGTAATACTTGGTCTGTTATTATCATATCTGCGCTTCATTTTCCCGGCCAGGCGGTGGCAATACTTGGTCTATTGGTATCATATCTGCGCTTCATTTTCCCGGCCAGGCGGTGGCAATACTTGGTCTGTTATTATCATATCTGCGCTTCATTTTCCCGGCCAGGCGGTGGTAATACTTGGTCTGTTATTATCATATCTGCGCTTCATTTTCCCGGCCAGGCGGTGGTAATACTTGGTCTGTTATTATCATATCTGAGCTTCATTTTCCCGGCCAGGCGGTGGTAATACTTGGCCTGTTAATATCATATCTGCGCTTCATTTTCCCGGATGGTGTTCATTACGAGGCTGTTTAAGACAAGTTTGAAGAGCAGCTGCTGTGTATGGTTAATACTGAGGTACTACTTAGTATTGTCATATCTGGCTGTATTGGTATTTCACATTGCGTTCTTAAAGCGTCAAAGTGAAATATTTCATTAGACACCCCATGAGAGTTTTAGTTGAGTTATTTGTCAGTTTGGCTTGTGTGTGCACTATCTCCATCTATCTAAATATCTATATCTATCTATCTATCTATCTAGCTATGTATCTATCTATCTATCTATATCTATATCTATATCTATATCTATCTATCTATCTATATCTATCCATCT
>JAXIVJ010004738.1:77500-80087 GCA_036785665.1 Chirona hameri | reverse complement strand
GTCACGTACACGTACACGTACACGTACACGTACACGTACACGTACACGTACACGTACGACACGTACACGTACACGTACACGTACACGTACACGTACACGTACACGTACACGTACACGTACACGTACACGTACACGTACACGTACACGTACACGTACACGTACACGTACACGTACACGTACACGTACACGTACACGTACACGTACACGTACACGTACACGTACACGTACACGTACACGTAACGTACACGTACACGTACACGTACACGTACACGTACACGTACACGTACACGTACACGTACACGTACACGTACACGTACACGTACACGTACACGTACACGTACACGTACACGTACACGTACACGTACACGTACACGTACACGTACACGTACACGTACACGTACACGTACACGTACACGTACACGTACACGTACACGTACACGTACACGTACACGTACACGTACACGTACACGTACACGTACACGTACACGTACACGTACACGTACACGTACACGTACACGTACACGTACACGTACACGTACACGTACACGTACACGTACACGTACACGTACACGTACACGTACACGTACACGTACACGTACACGTACACGTACACGTACACGTACACGTACACGTACACGTACACGTACACGTACACGTACACGTACACGTACACGTACACGTACACGTACACGTACACGTACACGTACACGTACACGTACACGTACACGTACACGTACACGTACACGTACACGTACACGTACACGTACACGTACACGTACACGTACACGTACACGTACACGTACACGTACACGTACACGTACACGTACACGTACACGTACACGTACACGTACACGTACACGTACACGTACACGTACACGTACACGTACACGTACACGTACACGTACACGTACACGTACACGTACACGTACACGTACACGTACACGTACACGTACACGTACACGTACACGTACACGTACACGTACACGTACACGTACACGTACACGTACACGTACACGTACACGTACACGTACACGTACACGTACACGTACACGTACACGTACACGTACACGTACACGTACACGTACACGTACACGTACACGTACACGTACACGTACACGTACACGTACACGTACACGTACACGTACACGTACACGTACACGTACACGTACACGTACACGTACACGTACACGTACACGTACACGTACACGTACACGTACACGTACACGTACACGTACACGTACACGTACACGTACACGTACACGTACACGTACACGTACACGTACACGTACACGTACACGTACACGTACACGTACACGTACACGTACACGTACACGTACACGTACACGTACACGTACACGTACACGTACACGTACACGTACACGTACACGTACACGTACACGTACACGTACACGTACACGTACACGTACACGTACACGTACACGTACACGTACACGTACACGTACACGTACACGTACACGTACACGTACACGTACACGTACACGTACACGTACACGTACACGTACACGTACACGTACACGTACACGTACACGTACACGTACACGTACACGTACACGTACACGTACACGTACACGTACACGTACACGTACACGTACACGTACACGTACACGTACACGTACACGTACACGTACACGTACACGTACACGTACACGTACACGTACACGTACACGTACACGTACACGTACACGTACACGTACACGTACACGTACACGTACACGTACACGTACACGTACACGTACACGTACACGTACACGTACACGTACACGTACACGTACACGTACACGTACACGTACACGTACACGTACACGTACACGTACACGTACACGTACACGTACACGTACACGTACACGTACACGTACACGTACACGTACACGTACACGTACACGTACACGTACACGTACACGTACACGTACACGTACACGTACACGTACACGTACACGTACACGTACACGTACACGTACACGTACACGTACACGTACACGTACACGTACACGTACACGTACACGTACACGTACACGTACACGTACACGTACACGTACACGTACACGTACACGTACACGTACACGTACACGTACACGTACACGTACACGTACACGTACACGTACACGTACACGTACACGTACACGTACACGTACACGTACACGTACACGTACACGTACACGTACACGTACACGTACACGTACACGTACACGTACACGTACACGTACACGTACACGTACACGTACACGTACACGTACACGTACACGTACACGTACACGTACACGTACACGTACACGTACACGTACACGTACACGTACACGTACACGTACACGTACACGTACACGTACACGTACACGTACACGTACACGTACACGTACACGTACACGTACACGTACACGTACACGTACACGTACACGTACACGTACACGTACACGTACACGTACACGTACACGTACACGTACACGTACACGTACACGTACACGTACACGTACACGTACACGTACACGTACACGTACACGTACACGTACACGTACACGTACACGTACACGTACACGTACACGTACACGTACACGTACACGTACACGTACAC
>JAXIVJ010004738.1:35000-72500 GCA_036785665.1 Chirona hameri | reverse complement strand
CTTCTTCATCGTCTGCCGAGATAAATGCAAAGATGTTTCATTCATATGCTATATGTGATGAGTTGTTAATTATTTGCCAGATAAACTAAAAGGTCCATTCTCTGCCTCGCATAGGAAACAGCATTGTCGCTTCATGCATGAGATGTTCGCAACCCAGCTGGTCCACCTCTATCTCACCAGCTGGGGACTGTCTGACTGACCCACCTCTGTCTCACCAGTTAGGTATTGTCTGAAAGACCCACCTCTATCTCACCCGTTAGGTATTGTCAGACTGACCCACCTCTATTTTACCAGTTCGGTACTGTCTGACTGACCCACCTCTATTTCGTTGGCGGTGAATCGCTCCGTTGGACCCGGGATGACCAACACACGAGCATCGGTCAGAACGTCCGCAGACAGGAACTCGGTGTTGCTGGAAACAGGGAGGAGCAGTGGCTTGTCACAAAACAATGGCAGCAGAGCCATCTCAATGATATGCGAAAGTGATTGATGGTACGCCAGTGGTACAACTGAAGCTGTAGAAGATATGGAGCAGAATTTTTAGTTCAAATCTAACCATCCAATGGCCAAAACCCACTACACTAGCAATACAGATAAAAATGTGGCGACTGAGCCTATTACCAAGTGGTAATAGGCTAGCTAGTAGTAGGCTAGGCTAGCTTAGCTTCACTACAATTGAGTAAAATGCTATATTCCATGCACAATGTATGGTGTTTCATGTCAACCTTAATTTTATTTTACACATCAGTGTTACATTTGATCAAATGAATTGGAAATGTAGCATAAGTTCCTTAATTGATCAAAACAATGTATTAACCCTCGCCCTACGGGGGGCCTGACAGAAGTTTACAACAATTATACGCAGGCTGTAAAAATATAATTGAAATTGGTTATGTAGTTTGGGAAATAATCATGTTTTGATGACATCATGTTGGTGGAAAAACGATAAATATTTGAAAAATGGTAGAAAACAGAGTTTTAAAGGAAATTGCAAACACAATTCACCAAGGATACAAAATGGCATTTTATTTCAAATGTGAATCTCGGATTTTCAAAATTTTGGGTTTTTGACCCCTAAATTTTTTTTAACCAAAATTAAATCTCCACAAAATCAAAATTTTCAAGATGTTAGAAAAACCGGAATATATGTGAGAGAACTGAGTATGGACAATGCCCATACCAAGTTTCAAAGCAATATCTTCATTTTTGACTGAGTGATGGCTCCCTAAGTAAGAAAATCATGAAATTTTGTAATAACTTTGTTCGACTTTTTTGACAAGATGCGAACAAATAATTACCTTTTCTGTATTTCTGAGTCAAAACTGGTCTAGGAATATGCCTTTTCATTTACATTTATCAATTTCTAATTTTGAAACTTTCTGAAGAGCAAAATCGCTGTTCTGGACGTGGTAAATCCGAGGTCATTCACTTGACCTGGAAGGTCACCCGTTGACCTGAAACCTAAAAATCGAATATTCTTAGATTCCTCTCATGACAGGCAACATGCTCGTTTTTACCGCATTGCTCCAAGTTGCTTGGTTTGGAAGTTAACAGAGGGCTGTCAGCCCCCCCCCCCCCTAGGGCGAAGGTGAAAAAAAACTCCCGTAGGGCGAGGGTTAAATAAATATTTGGGGTTGCCACTGTTACCAGACCACTTGCTATTGTGATAATGGCCAGGTAATGGCACACTGGTAATAGCCAGAGCACATTTCCTGACAGGGAACATGACATTTTCAGCTAACACATCTTTTGGTACTCGAGAGCTCTGTCTGTGAACAGCTCAGTTCAGAACTTATGTTCAGCTATGGGGCTTAGTTATGTAGACTTATGGGATCAGTTCTATGAGTGGCATAGGTACTATATGAAGGATGGGCTTCACTTATCGGATGAGGGGGCAAGGGCTTTGGGAGATGCCTACAGAAGTGTCATTCAGGGAAACTAGGTAGGAGGGGGGGGGGGGGGGTTCAGGGACGCTAGTACTAGGGCATCAGGAAGTAAGCATTGGTAGAAGTTCATGTCAGAATAGGACAGTAGATCATAATTCCCTCAGAATTAGTAGAGTCAGCTCAAAGTATAAGATCACATGTGTGTTGCTGAATGCCCAAAGTATTAGGTCTAAATTTGATGAGTTTGAGTGTTATGTTGCCCTTGAAAAGCCTGATATCATTTGTGCAACCGAGACATGGGTTAGTGAGGGGTATAATAGGGATAGGCTACAGGATTTCGAGTTACAAGGGTATAACATGTTCTCATACTGCAGAGAATCACGGCAGGGAGGCGGAGTGTTTGTATATGTAAATAGCTTGTACTGCACTACTAGAGTTGATGATTCTAGTAAAGTAAAAGAAGTAGAATCAATCTGGCTTGACATTAAAATTGGAACAGGAAACAGAGGAAGGTTGAGGATAGGTGCATTTTACAGACCAGGGAATCTTCCAAGGAACTCCCAAGCTGAAACAGACCAAGATATTTGTGAGGAAATACGTAGGAACTTTCGGGCTCAGTGTCTTATTATGGGAGATTTTAACTTAAGAGGATACGAAAGTATAGCAGAGGAAACAAATGAGTGTAGGTTGTATAGGCAAATCTTTGAAGAGGAGCTTTTCATGCATCAGTTTGTAACAGAGCCAACCAGACATTGCTCCATTCTAGACCTTGTATTCTCAGACAACAGTGATCTAGTTAGTGACATAAGTATTTGTGCAGGTCTAGGAACCAGTGATCACAATATGGTTAAATTCAATATCTCATCAGAAATGAGGCCCAAAGATAACCTTATTATGGTTCCAAACTTCAGCCGGGCTGATTTTGATGGTATTAGAAATGACCTCGCACAGATAAAATGGAACGTTGAGTTGGCAGGTTTAGATGCATGTGAGGCCTGGAATGTTTTCAAAGCTAGATTAAGCCAAATTCAAAATCGGCATATACCCCTCAGGCACAAACGTAACAGAACCAAGGGCAATCCAGTTTGGCTTACCCTAGAAGTAAGGAGTGCTATACAAGCTAAAAGAAGTGCATTTGGCATTTTGAAGGGATCTTCACTAGATATAAATCAGAAGGCCTACCAGAATGCAAGAAATTCAGTTAAGAAAAAGGTCAGAGCAGCTAAAAGGGCAAAGGAACTTGATTTAGCTAGACATTGTAATGCAGATAGTAAGAAGTTCTTCAGTTTTTATAAGTTAATACAGTTTCCAAAAATATAGGTCCATTTAAGGTAGATGATGTGTTAGTTAGCAAGGACAGTGAAATGGTTGAAGTGCTTAATGATCAGTTTCAATCTGTCTTTACTATCGAGGACCAGAGTAGTATTGCAGCACTTCAGCCTGAGCTAGAGACAGAGGAGACTATAGGAGAGCTAGGTGGCATAAGTAGTGAACTTGTTCTAGAATATCTAAAGAAAGTAAGGCCTAACAAGGCAGAAGGACCTGATGAAATCCATGCTAGACTTTTAAGAGAATCTGAAAGGGAGTTGTCGGTTCCATTAGCCATAATATTTTCTAAATCACTTGCAGATAGTAAAATTCCACTTGATTGGAAAAGAGCAAATGTTGTTCCTATTCATAAAAAGGGAGATAGAAGTAAAGAGGAAAACTATAGACCGGTTAGTCTGACCTCATTAGTCTGCAAGGTGCTTGAATCAATCATCAAAGATAAGATTGTTGAATTCTTGGAGCAAAATGAACTCATCAAGGATACACAGCATGGCTTTAGGAAGGGCCGTTCTTGTTTAACTAATCTTCTGGAGTTTTTGGATGTTGCAACAGATAGCTTTGATCAGGGTAAACAGCTAGATGTAGCTTTTCTTGATTTCAGTAAAGCATTTGACAAAGTCCCCCATACAAGACTGGGGTTGCAACTTAAAATGCATGGGATCAGGGGCAAGATTCTGGATTGGATAGAAACGTGGCTTTCAGGACGCCAGCAAAGGGTTATATTGAATGGGTGCCAATCACAATGGAAGGAGGTTCTCAGTGGGGTTCCACAGGGCTCAGTCCTGGGCCCATTGCTTTTTATAATATTTGTGAATGCAATTGAGAACAGTATAGACAGCAAAGTCTTGAAATTTGCAGACGATCTAAAAGTTGTCAGGATTATTAGAGGAAAACATGATCAGGATGTTTTTCAATCAGATCTGGACAAGCTAGTTGAGTGGTCTGAAGCATGGCAGATGAAATTCAATTTGAGTAAATGTAAGATTATGCACGCTGGACGGGTTAGCAGTAAACATAGGTATGAAATGAGTGGGCAGAAAATGGAGCAGATTGAAAAGGAAAGAGATTCAGGTGTCATGGTAAACAATAGACTATCAGCGTCAGACCAGGTTGTAGAAGCTAGGAAAAAGGCACTTAGAATGTTAGGGGCCATTAACAGAAATGTTTCCTACATTAGTGAAAAGGTAATAACAAAACTGTATTGTGCATACGTTAGACCACATTTGAAGTATTGTGTACAAGCCTGGTCTCCAACATATGAGAAAGATTGCTGGTTGTTAGAAAGAGTTCAAAAAAGGGCAACAAAAATGGTTAATTGTCTTGGTAGTTTATCTTATGAAGATAGATTAAAGAAATTGGGTATGTTTTCACTTAGATATAGAAGGCTAAGAGGAGATCTAATTGAAGTCTTCAAATTTGTAAATAGTCAGCATTCTGGATATTTAAAGGGTATGTTTGAGTTCAATAGGGAAAATCGAGGTAGAGGTCATCAGCATAAACTCATTATGAAACAAAGTAGGACTAGGCTACGACAGTCATTTTTCAGTAGAAAGATTGTAGGACATTGGAATATGCTACCAGGGGATGTCGCTGATGCAGTGACACTTGCTTCCTTCAAAATTAGATTAGATAAATACTTTACAGAGAAGGGATTAGTTCATAAATACTCGTGGGATTAGCCTTCTTTTATGCAGGTAGAGTAAGGTGATTTGAAGGGGCGAGACTGGTGGAGGGGGGTGGGGGTGGGTGTGGGTGTGGGTGGGGTGGGGTGCAACCTCGGATGGGCCCAAGAGGCTCTTTGTTGCACTTTTCTTTTATGTCTTTTATCTGAAACATACAAAAAGTGAGGTTTTCATCGTGATATTTACTTGGTGATTTTCCAGTTTCCCTTGAGTTTTCTTGCCAGTGTTTTAAATCCAGATGATATTTGAAGCGATTCACCTTTTGAGGCATTGAATATCACTTGGTCTCCTTTTGAAGCAGCAGCTCCTTGCGAGTTCTGTAATAGGTCAAAACACATTGCTTCATTAGCATACATCTCATGGCTTAATAGTATGCATTGCCATCCATTTTTTAATCAAAATACTTATTTTCATTTACAAGGCGATAATATGATAAATAGTACAAATAAATATTAAGTCACAGTCATGTGCAAAGTAAATATCATGGATTGATACCAACATAGTAAATAAGTATAACATTGTTCATTTGCAACCTCATTTATTGAAGTCTACACTCAATTCTCAAATATACTGTACCTCAAAGGAAGGTGACATTTTATTAGACCTTCCAGTGGAATGCTCCTCAGAAGATGAAAAATAACTTGCTGCTTACAGAAGTAGTAGTTCAATAGAAGTTAACTCATGCCTGAAAAAAACATCACAGCATCAGCAATCCCAAATCACCACACTATCACAAAATTATGCATTGTATGTTTGGCTAGTTCACCAGAACTGTCTCATCAACTGCCTCAATTGAAGGAATGCCACTCAGACTCACAACTAATCCAACAGTCAGCTGTTATTGGTGACTTACAGAGACCAGAACATACATAGTAGGTACCAAACTCAGTCATTTTGAACATTTTAAGCAACACAACAATTTCACCTCTTCTATTCAGGAGTGTGTGTAAAACAAAAACAGATGAGAAGACCAAACTTGAAATTTGCAGGCATAGCCGCATATAGGGTGTTCACATCACACCTCTAACTGCCACTAGAACCTTCTCTGATCATTCCCACAGCTGTTCAAACCATCTCCAAGCTCCTACAAGCTGAAACCTCCTTCAAACTGTCCGAAAAAAAATGAGATGGGGTCAACCAGAGCAGAACAGAGGAGGTACCATGTTTATAGGACTACTAACACATTTGTGAATGTCAACAACAGATAACAAAACCCATTGCCTGCAGGTTATGATGCACATGTGCTATTAAAAGATCCCAACCTTGAGATTGAAAAAAACTGATACCTACTTCCTCTGATTTCTGAATACCTCCAATCATTCTAAATGTCTCTAAATTCCTCCCAGGGGGGTCCCATGAGAACAGACCCACAGTGAAAACAAATTATCTTATATCATATTATCTTATATCATATGATATTGGAGTTTGAGTTGGGCCAGCCTTAATGAGTAAGCACTTTGATATAGAGCATAAAGTAGAGACGAGAGATAAGAAAGTGGCAGTTATGAAATAATTTTATTAAAGGATTCATATTTTTAACAATCATATGTGTGCAACTGTTGAAGTATGCATTTCACACATACTTTCCCAATGTCAGTGTTAAAAAGCAAGTAGATATTGATATTCTACATTTTAATTCAAAGTCAAATGGTCAAGCAAAAATGTTGAAACTACCCTGCATGAGTGTCAGGTACAATAAAAGGTAATATTTAACTAAGGTACCTGTCTGTGCCAATACAAATTTTAGTAGCTGAAACAAGGAACTGAAGTGACCAAACCCTCTCATCCGAATACAATTATTTGTCACTGCTGTCTACATACCGTTGTTTTGTTTTGCCTATAAACTGTATTATCCTGTATTGCTATTGTATCGTGTTACTGCACCTTGATGGCTACTTGTCACGTATGCCTGTTACTTTAAACCAAATTATCATAATGGCTTTGAAAGCTAAATTAAGCTAATGGAAGTAACTTCCTGGCTTCACAAAATCGCCTGAACTTCGCAAGTTTGAAATTAAAATGTTGTGGCAATGGCATGCAACTGTTGTTGTGTATTGGGCTACCGCGACCATGGAGATTGGAGATGAGACGGATAACCGTCGCTTGTGCGTTTATTTACATATCTGTCAATACGCTACCAAATCGACATTCCAGATTTGGTAGCTTTGTAAGTAGGGAAAAGTATTAGTACTACAAAAATCAATGGCTGCATTATTTTCATTTCTGGGATCAACGTTAAAGGCAGAGGACGCGGTGGGAATCCGTCCAAAAAAATAAGCCTATGAGCGTTGCTTGGAATGAATTAGAGATGGGATTTTTTTGGTATCAAGTTCGACGTATCGACGCCGATACTTTTTGGTATTGGCCAATGGCCGATACTTGTGCCGATACCAAACGGGCTTAGACCGATACCTCGCCGATACCTACCCTATGCCAGACTCGCAATCGTCAACAAAAACAACTTGGCATGCATAAAACGTGGTGAAACGAGTCAACATTTTGAATCAGAGATGCTGAGAAGTGAGAACAGGCACGTAGCCAGGATTTCGTCCAAAGGGGGGGGGGCGGCGGCGCCTCGAAAGGGCCCCCTTCCCGAGCGTTGAAAGAGTCCCTTCCCAAGCGTTGAAAGGGCAGAGGCGGTCGCAGGGGGGGGGGACATCCGGGTCATGCCCCCCCCCCCCCCCCCAAGTCACTTGGGGCCAGGTGGGCCCGAAGGGCCCGCCTTGGCTCCAGGTCAGAATGGGCCCTCTAGAGGTCAGAGAGGAGGCCAACTGGATGCCAGAATGGCCCATGGAGGCTAAAGCGAGTCCTCTCGAGACCAAAATGGGCCCTCTGTCGGTCGGAGAGGGTCCTCTGGAGGTCCAAATTGACCCCTGTAGGTCGGAGTTGGCTCTCTGGAGGTCAAAGGGGTCAATGGTATCCCGAGGGCCCTCTGGAGGCCAAATGGGCCCTCTGAGGGCAAAAGGGGCCCTCTGAAAGCCAGAGTGGGCTCTCTGCAGGTCAGAATGGGCCCTCTGGAGTTCAGAGTGGGCCCTCTTGAAGCCAGAGGGGCCCACTAGAGGCCAGAGTTGACCCTCTAGAGGCAGGAGTGGGCCCTCTGAAGGCCAGAGTGGGTCCTCTGGAGGTCAGAGTAGGCCTTCTGGAGGCCACATTCAGGGGCCTCTGGAAGCTGGAGGGGCCCTCTGGAGGTCACCGTCAGCATGGACCCTCTGAAAGCGAGAGCGGCCGTCGTGAAGCCAGAGGGGCCCTCGGAGGTCAGAGTGGGCCTTATGAAGGTCACAGCGGGCCCTATGGAGGCCAGATGGGCCCTATGGCTATGGATGTCAGAGTGGGCCCTCTAGAGGCAGGAGTGAGCCTCCTGACGTCAGTTTGGGCTCCCTGGAGGCCACATGGGGTCCTCTGGAAGCCAGAGGTGGAACTGTGGAGGTCAGAGTGGGCCCTCTGGAGGTCATAACGAGACCTATGGAGGTCAGATGGGCCCAATGTAGTTGAGAGTGGGCTCTCTGAAAAATATACTCTCAAACCAGCAAACTGCCCTGCCGCCGCTTGACGGTCCTTGCAGGCCAACCGAGGGCTCTTTTAAGCCTAGCAAGGGACTCACAAACCGTCATATGGCTCTTAGACGCATGATCGACCCACCAGGCATAGCAACACCCTCTCAACACCCTCTTTTAAAGACGTTGAGGTGTCAATCGAAGTCACCTCGGTCATTTTTGGCTCAGGTCAATATTGAAGTCACCGGAGGTCATCAAAAGTGAAATTTTCAAAATTTAGGACTTAGCTCCAGAAACTCCAAGGCTCTATGCATATAGCTAGGAAGACACGGGGGAAAACACATATTAGCTCATGTTAACAGTTTAGGCTTCAGAGGTCACCAAATGTCATGCTGGCATTTTCTTCCAAGAAGTTTTCCGTGCACATCGTTTTACCTAATGAAGATATATACATAATGTCAACGCCATCGTGTTTGTCTCGTCGAGGCACTTCGAACCGTATTCAAGATGACCGGATTGGGTCAAGTTCAAAATTTGACGTCAGGTCAAGGTCATTTGTGAACCCAGTAGGTATGGGGTACCATGTTGCATATGGGGAGACGCAAATCAGCAAGACAAACACAGTAATGCGAGTTGCACGTCTCTATATTCATTATATAAAAAGTAATTGGCAAACAAGTGCTAGTGACCTCAGATGTCCTCAGCTGACCTTGTATAGGTCACTGAGCAACAGTTGCACCTGGGTCAAGAGTGAGCTAAAATAGCATGATTCTGCGAGAATTTGCCTGATCTAGGTATTGCATATCCGTTGAATAGGAAGCGTTTGTATATTTTCCCATGGACTTGTAATGGGTAGGTCATGAAATTTACCTGCCCTTTGGTCACCGATATACAAACATCCGAGTTAAGCGAATTGTCGATACCTATGCTCTGATTAACTTCTGTGAGTTTGAAATCGTTCGATCAACCGTGACTTTGGCACGACCGCAGCTATTTTTGGAGGTAAGATCACTCGACGTGACCTGGTGACCTGACCTGAGATGACCCGAGGTAAAAATACACAATATATGGATAATTGATGCCCGCAGACCTTCGCTAATTCTTGTAGCGCTGTACGCCGCCGTTTTCCCGCTATTCCCGAAAAACCTCAGGGAGAGTCAAAATGACCCACACCATGGCGAAGGTTAATCGGTGGCATTGTTTTGGCTCAGAAGAAAGCCTTGCATCGTGACCTAACGGAAATGCCGGTGGCGATAACTCGGTAACTATTCCATCAAGGGAGCTGAAACTTGCCACAACGTGATTCAGCGCCTCATATACCCACATATGAGCAGGGAGCAGAGCCATGGCCCCCTCACTTTTCGGCCATTTTTTTCTTCTAAAATATTGTCTTTTGGTCGGTGATGTTTTGTGTATGACAAAAGGTTCACCAGTACTAGAAGAGCCCGAACCTGCAAATAAATCTTGCATAGGGGGTTTGGTTTTTCTCAATACGAGATCGAAGTTTCACTGCCCCCCCCCCCCACACACACATACACACACTTTACGTGACGTTCCTATACGTCCCTGTTAATACCCATGACAACGGATTTTCATCGAAACCTGAAATGCAGTGTGTTTTAACCCTGCCGATCTGTCTTGGAATACTCAATGCCTGAAAATACCCTCTCAGACCATCTGAAGGCCGCTTTCAGACCGGGATAAACCATAGGGTTTAACCCGCGCCGTCCCGGGGGGGGGGGGGGTAGACACCCCTCCCACCCTCCCCCCACCTCAGGTTTTTCGCGGATAACGAAAAAACGGCGGGGTGCAGTGCCGCCGTTTTTGGCACAGCTGTTCGGGCATCAATTTTCCACATTATGTTGACAAAAAAATACCTCGGGTCATCTCAGGTCAGGTCACCAGACCAGGTCACGTGACCCCACCTCCAAAACAAGCTTGTGGTCGCACCACAGTCACAGTTTTTGGATGATCGGTTTTACACGTACAGGATTTCATAAGCTCATATATATCTACAATTCGTTCTTCTTGGATTTTGTATATCAGCGACCTAAGGTCGGGTCAATTTCGTGACCTCCCCATTATAAGTCAATGGAGAAATATTCAAATGCTTCCTATTCCAAGGATACGCAAGATAGCAGTCTAATTCCTTCTGGATCATGCTATTATAGGCCATTCTTGATGACCTGGGTGCCATTTTTGTTCCGTGACCCCTACAGGGTCAGCCGAGGTCATCCAAGGTCACCAACAGTTGTATGTCAATAACTCTCGACATAATAACGATAGATAAGTTAAACGGACACCAATGTGTTTGTCTCGTCGAGGCACGTCTTCCCATATTCAACATGACCTACTTGGGTCACCACTTGACCTTAACCTGAGGTCAAATTTTTAAGTTGACCTAACCTGGTCAACACTAATATGAGTCGAATCGCCTTGAGACAAACACGATGGCGTCAAAATTGTTGCATTGTCGTTATTAGGTAAAAATATATTCGTGAAAAACTGTTTTGTAAAATATATCCTTTTTTACATTGTATGAGCTCTGCAGCCTGAACTAAAATCTGACCTGAGCTTAAATCTGAGTACAATTAAGCGATTTTTTTTTGCAAGAGCTTTCCTTTGCTTTTTTCCGTTTGTTCTTAGCTATCATAGTTCCTATTACATCTGGGGGTTTCTGGAGTGAAGTTCTAAAACTGGAAAATCTGACCTTTGATGACCTCTGGTGATCTCAATATTGACTTGAGGAAAACAATATTGGAAATACTCTCGAATGTGCTTGTCGTGAGCTTCCGAACGCCCTTTTCCGCGTCTTTCTAGCCCTTTTAGTTTTCGAGTTAGATGGGGGTCTAAACACCCCCCCCCCGCCCCGGCACGGCGAAGGTGGCGCCAAACACCGGCACGGCGCGGGTTAAAAGCCCTAGCAAGTTTCAAAACCAAGCCTCAGGTTAAAAATACCCTCTCAAATCAGCGTTGAACGTAGGGCCCCTCACACCGACCAAGGGCACTTTCAGATTACCCGCGGGCCCCCTTGCCAAGTTGTCCCCTTCCGACCTGGCCAGGGACTGCACTGGCTGCTTTATCGCCCTGCCGACGTACGCAGGGGCCCCTCCGACCTGTCCAGGGGCCCCTCCATTCTGGCTAGGAACTCATCCGGCATGTTCAAAGGCCCTTGCGACCGGCCCAGGGACCTTTTCGGTCTAGTCAAGGGCCCCTCTGACTTGCTCAGGAGCCCCTCCGATCTGCCCAGCGCCTCTTATGGTCGGACTGCGCTGGCTGCTTTGTCGCCCTGCCGACGTGCTCAAGGAACCCTCCGTGCTGGCTAGGGGCCAATGCGGCATGTTCAGGGGCCTTCTTACCCGCCCAGGGGCCCTTTTGGTCTCGTCAGGGGGCCCCTCTGACCTGCACAGGGGTCCTTTGAACTTCCCAGGGGCCCTCCAGCCTGCTCAGGGGCCCGTCTATGCTGCTTAGAGGCCCATTCGACGTGTTCAGAGGGCCCTCTGACCCACTCAGGGGCCCTTTCAGTCTGGTCAGGGACCCCTCTGACATGCACAAGGCTCCTTTGAACGTCAAAGGGGCCCTCTGGTCTCTCAGAGAGGGCCCTGGTGGCCCTAAAGGGCCTCTGAAGTGATCTAAACTCTCTAAAGACCACGCTCCGCGTGGCCTTCCGACTCTTAACCCGCGCCCCGCTGAGGTCGGCAGCCGAACGCGCCCCGCTGGGGATAAATATTACCCCCCCCCCCCCCCCTCGTATCTTCCGAACCAATGACCGCAGCGGGACACGCAAGGCGGCGATCGAAAGGTCTGAAGGAGATTAATATAATACACACCCGAAATTCTTAAAATAAGGTCACATATCAGGTCACAATCAGGTCAAAAGTCAAACTTGAGGTATTTGAGTTTTTGAGCCATACTTTCCATCCAAAGCTTAGATTTCGACTATTATCGCACAAGGTGATGTCAAAGGTATAATGCATTTCCCGTATAAGCCGAAAGTGAAATTGTAAGCAAAGGTCAAGGTCAATGTCAGGTCACAAAAGGTCACAGGTCTATGAAGGCCATGCGACACATGTTGTATGTGTCGCATGGCCTCGAACTTCTAAAGAACTATTGTACACGTATAATTCGATAGTAGCAGCTATTTTCACAACCTGACCCCACATAATTGCTCTCAGGTCAAGGTCAGGTCACAATAAGGTCAAAATTTGAAATATATTAATCTAAATGCAAAAGACATGTTTCTAGACCATATTTGTCTCAGACATACAGTGGTGGTATTGATTTGTTTGTATCTAATCCATAAAAGCACAAAAACGGGAATTAAAAAAATGACGTCATGAGTTACTTATACTTAGGGAGCCATAATTCAGTCAAACATAAAGCTATTGCTTTGAAATTTGACTTGAGTATCGTCCATACCTCGTCCTCTAACACATATTCCGTTTTTTGCAAATAATTTAAAATGTAGATTTTAGGGGAATATTATTTTTTTTTTACTTTTTTTTTGGGGGGGGGTCAAAAAACAAAATTTCAAACTTCGAGAAAGCATGATTTTAGCCCTTGCAATTTGCTACCTTTAAGAGTTTTTCGATTGCATTTTGCTTAAAATGTGGCATTTGTACGGCCTGGCAAAGTTTAGCTGATTTTTGTGTCAAACTCGCATGTAGTGACGTCATTAAAACGTCATTAACTTCCAAAGTACTTCGTTAATTTCAGTGAAATGTAATGAGAAGACGTAGAATTGATGCAGCATAAGGTACTGCAAGTTTGACGTTGCTGTTCCTAACAGTTTTCAAGTGATTGAGAAATTCCTGGAGGGGGTACAATTTACCCCCCCCCCCTTGTTCTACAGCATGACTTCTTTCTGACATTTGATGACCATGACCTTAAATTTCGAAGTCAGTGTTTTAAAAAAAAAAATGTTTAATACCCAAGCCAAATGTATTTCCTATTCTTTGACTTTATTATTGTTAAGTGTAAAGAAGTGTCGTTCAAACAAAAATAAAATTGATGGTTTTTGTCTTCAAATATGCTAAATTTTGCCACTTTATATGTTCTTTTTGTGAAAGATGTTATTCCCCAATAACTTTTGACTGAATAAACATAAATAGGTAGAATGGACACCATTTTGTTATTTTCGTCAAGACGCATTGAATTATATGCAGTATGACCTCTTTCTAACATTTGGTGACCTTCACATAAGGTCAATGTCAAGGTTCAAGGTTAGGTTTCCAATTGTGGCCTATGTGGCGATGTTATATATCTTAAAACTTGTCTTGTTGTGAGGAATTCAATTGTGCTTAACTAAAGCCTGATCGTCAATGTCAACTTTTTAATTCATTTTAATTTGAATGTCGAATAGCAACTTCATAACTTCCTTATCGGTGTAAAGAAAGCCCGAAAATGTCTTAGTTTGCTTTATAATCATCAACGATCGCGCAATTATTGTAATACGAATGAATTCCTATCTTCAAGACAAGTTCAAAGATAAATGACATCGCCGTGTAGGTCAAATTTGGAAAGGTGACCTTGACCTTAGGTCAAGGTCATCAAATGTCAGAAAGAGGTTATGCTGCACAGCATTCAACGCGTCTTGATGATAACAACATAATGACGTTTACCATGCCCTTCTAGCTTTATTTAGTCAACAGTAATTAGCGAATAACTTATTTATATATAAAATAGCATGTAAAATGGCAAAATTTGAGATATTTGGAGGCAAATATCCATCAATTTTATTTTTGCACTTAATTTACACGTTCTTACATGTAAAAATAGCATATATAAAATTTATCAACACGTTTGATAGTACGATAGTACAAATAATCGAGCTTCGCTGCGTGGTCGTATTCCGCATCACAAGGCGGGAAGGGTGTTATGAGTGAGCGTTGCTTAGCAATTAGCATGGCCAGAAGTCACTGTGTTCATACGATAATAAAAATACATCGTCATTACTGTTTTTATTTGAAAAGGTCTAATGTGGTCTGTGGGTTCGAATACCAAAACAATGTGATCAGCCCTGAACCCAAGTCCGCAAAAGGGAAAAAATGGCGGGAGGGTACCTTTTAGGTCATATGGAGGCCACTGGGGCTCAGGACCCGGAAGGCCCCCCAGTGAAATTAGCCCCCCCCCCCCTCCATATTGGGAGGCTGGATCTGCCAGTGGTCAATCATGGGAACTCCTGGAATCTGTCTCAGATTTCCCAAACTATCTCGGGAACTATGATAGCTGGGAACAAACGGAAAAATTAAATCAAAAGCTCTTTAAATATGCACTCGCTGGGCCTATGTCCATTTTTTAGATCAGGTCAAAAGTTTAGGCACAAGAGGTCATCAACGGTTACGTACTTGCCCCGAGACGTTTTACCTCATTGTGTGCTTTCGATGAAAAGTGAGTCAAACCCAAAAACGAGCATGAACCCAGAAATGAGCAATAAACCTTTTCCTACATCAGACTATGACCTTTCAGTTGAGTTGAATTATCTGGAAGAAAGGTATTGGGGGAAAGAATGCTCCTGATCCATTTTAGCACTGAAATGAAGAGGAAAAAAACGCTCCAAAAACAGACTTTTACTTATATCTCTGGAAAGCGCCGCAGAAGTCATGTCTCCTTTTATGAGTTCCCCCGACTCTGGGTACTTATGAAGTCGGGAACTTATGGACTCGGGTATTTATGGATCCTCGGTACTTATGAAGTCGGGAACTTATGAACTCGGGAACTTATGGACTCGGGTATTTATGGATCCTCGGTACTTATGAACTCGGGAACTTATGGACTCGGGTATTTATGGATCCTCGGTACTTATGAACTCGGGAACTTATGGACTCGGGTATTTATGGATCCTCGGTACTTATGAAGTCGGGAACTTATGGACTCGGGTATTTATGGATTCTGGGACTTATGGACTCATGTACTTATAAACTCGGGTATTTATGGATCTTGGGTACTTATGAATATGATATACACCCTCACTGACCATACGTTCCTTGTTTTGTAGAGTATAACAGTTTTTCCTCCAACAATTTAGATTCCGAGAAATCTGGGAGGGGCGTTTTACCCCGGCGTCTTGCCCCACCTTACCCCATATTTCATTTAAGTGTGTATACAACCAAATTAAGTCGTTTAGAAACCACGCTTATTGACCCACCAGCGATTATGTCCGCCGTGCTTAATGCCAATTACACGGTACATACATGATACAGAGCATGCATTTCATGTCACGAACAAGCACCGTATACTGACTATACTTATGCCAGACCCGCGCCCGTGACTGCCAGACCCGCTAAGCAGACCTGACGCCCGTCTGGCGTCTGGCTGAGATGGAGCCAGACAGCGTGGCGCCGAACCTCCGTCTGCCACCCCCACATCTGCAGTCGCCATCTTTAAATGGAAATTACCGTTGCTATAGAAACGTGTGTCTGGGCTGCAGATGGCTGAATGCTTCGGCGGCGCTGAGCAGCCTCAGACTTTAGAAGTTCGAGGCATGTTTGGGACAGCTATATGCCCACCGAGCAGCAGCAGTGCCAATGATTTTCGACCAAGTTACGAAGTAAAAATTCGTCGATGAAAAGCATAAGCGTAGAAACAGGGAGCTGGGTGGGCCATGACCCCCACTTCTTGGTCATTTTGTTTGTTAGAATCTTTCATTTGTCTAAATGACACACGACAAAGGCTCAAATTTCCGAAGAAAGTTTGCTTAGGGGGTTTGTGTTTCTCTCAAAACAATACAAAAGTGTCACTCCCCCCCCCCAAACACACACTTTCCATGACGCTCATGGGAATAAAGAAAATGAGACTAAATTTGCCCGTCGTAGCTTTCTTTGTCGATCAACGAGTACATGAAATGAGCTTTCCCGGGATGCGAGACAGCCGACACACCTGCGTGTGATGCGTTGAGAGGAGGCTGACTGATTCACGATTGTAGACGAGTACGAACGCAAGTGGCTTATTTGTGGTGTAACGGTCTTTTAACTTTTATATTCGCTGTTTTGTAAACGCCTTGTGAGTATTGTGTGTTTAACGATAATTTTAGTTGATCGTACGATGTGTGTGTGTGCTTTGCTATTATGTATCTGACGTGGACACCATATAACCCATTGCATGGACGTTCCTAATAAACTATCTGTATCTGTATCTGTATCTAGACCAGGAGATTTGGGCGATTCTGCGATTGTTGGCGGCGATCTCCCGTTAGTAGTTTGTAAATTGCCGTCTGTCGGCCCTAAGTCTCTCGCCTGTCGATCCTAAGCCTCCCGTCTGTCGAACCTATATCTCCGTTCTGTCGACCCTAAGTCTCTCGCCCGTCGATCCTAAGTCTCCCGTCTTTCAGTCCTAAGTCTCCCCTTCCCGCATTGTGCAGACCGCAGTTCTCTTCTTCGAGCTGTGCGGTACAACATAACTTCAGGCGTTTGCTACTAGTGCCATCTAGGGACAGGAATATAAATAGACATGTGTGTTGTCTTATTCGTAGTCTAAAGGCCGCAGAGCACTACACCATTCACTAGCGTGACATTCGTTGTCGACGGCGGATGTGGCGCGTGTCGAGACGACTGACAAACTGACGACTCAAGACTAAGACACAAAACATCGACGCTAATAGTCAATACTGACTGATCGTCGTTAAAGAAGACATACAACAAACAAACACTACACCATTCGGCGCGCGGACTCCGTGGTATCGCTACGATTTTCCGCTCATTTTCAGTGATTTTCCGCGTCCGCGGCAACCGAAACGATGAAAAACGCAAGCTAAACGCGCCGAGTGTCCGCTGGCGGAATGGCGGAAAAAAGCTGGTCCGTACGAGCTTTTTCCGCGACTGAACGCCACGGAACCGCGGACAGGAAAAATTGATCAGGCTAACATCTTCGTCGAAAAAGTGACCATTAAGCGTTAAGAGTAAGGACAGACTGTAGGTCGGCTGGGCGGAATCTCGCGAGCAGACAGCGCCGAATCCGCCGGAACAAGGACGATATTTCGCGGCGTCGCCGCGATTTTCCGAGGCAGAATTTCGCAGTGACATCGGGCGCCGAATGCGCAGTGTGCTGCCGCCTTCAGGAAGTGGATTCCAGCGTACTAGTAAGGCATGCATGGCATGAAGCAGACGGAGCGAGTTATTGTATTTGTGTCCGGCAACTGATAAGCATTGTTTGTTGCTGAAATAGTAAAGGATTACTTACCTGCACCTTTCTATGGCTCTCAGTGAACAACATAGTACAAATCAGTACATAAGTAGACAGTATATTTTTTTCTCTGATTCTCACAAGATCGTTGTGGAGATTAATTCGAAGTCAATCCACGTGCTTATCTCAGCCGGCATTAATTTGTGTTTCTGATTCTCACAAGATCGTTGCGAAGATGAATTCGAAGTCAACGCACGTGCTTATCTCAGCCGGCATGTATTTATCTTTATTTATGGATGGTGAAAGTTTCTTCAGTTGTGTGAAATATTATCACGTAGCCTATATTATGTGTTAATTTACGACCAAATTATCAGTGTATACCTTTGCATAATCAGTGCAGTGAAACGAGATTTATCCCTAAAACCCATCCACGCAAGCAAGCAAGCATGCATGCAAGCAAGCATGCAATCAAGTATGCAAGCAAGCATGCAAGCAAGCATGCAAGCAAGCATGCAAGCAAGCATGCAAGCAAGCATGCAAGCAAGCATGCAAGCAAGCATTTTTTTAATGAATTTAGTCCGCATGCATGTTGTTTTTTGTTGAATGGATGGATTTCCGAGGTCAGGTCCCGCGCTAAGCATAGCTTGTTGCGCAGACCCTGACCCCATCACCCATCAAGCAATTCCTGGCGTCCGGCAGAATTTAGAAGCGAAAGTTTTACGTGCCCGACATACCTGGACACGGTCCGCCCCGCCCTCTGACGTCACCTGACCTTGAGTGCGACCGCTGCCACCGGCCATAGGCCATCCCAGTCGTGGTCAAATAGCGAGCGCCGAAGCGACTCGAACCCGGGCTGCCACTACCAAGTGAGGTCAGAAGTCCAGCGCTCTCCCAACTGAGCTACAGGGGCGGACTGCAGGATGCTTGCTTGCATGCATGCATTCAAGCAAGCATGCCAGCAAGCATGCAAGCAAGCATGCAAGCAAGCATGCAAGCAAGCATGCAAGCAAGCATGCAAGCAAGCATGCAAGCAAGCATGCAAGCATGCAAGCAAGCATGCAAGCAAGCAAGCATGCAAGCAAGCATGCAAGCAAGCATGCAAGCAAGCATGCAAGCAAGCATGCAAGCAAGCATGCAAGCAAGCATGCAAGCAAGCATGCAAGCATGCAAGCATGCAAGCATGCAAGCATGCAAGCAAGCATGCAAGCAAGCATGCAAGCAAGCATGCAAGCAAGCATGCAAGCAAGCATGCAAGCATGCAAGCATGCAAGCATGCAAGCATGCAAGCAAGCAAGCAAGCATGCAATCAAGCATGCAAGCAAGCATGCAAGCAAGCATGCAAGCAAGCATGCAAGCAAGCATGCAAGCAAGCATGCAAGCAAGCATGCAAGCAAGCATGCAAGCAAGCATGCAAGCAAGCAAGCATGCAAGCATGCAAGCATGCAAGCAAGCATGCAAGCAAGCATGCAAGCAAGCATGCAAGCAAGCATGCAAGCAAGCATGCAAGCAAGCAAGCATGCAAGCAAGCATGCAAGCAAGCATGCAAGCAAGCATGCAAGCAAGCATGCAAGCATGCAAGCATGCAAGCATGCAAGCAAGCATGCAAGCAAGCATGCAGGCAAGCATGCAGGCAAGCATGCAGGCAAGCATGCAAGCAAGCATGCAAGCAAGCATGCATGCAAGCAAGCATGCAAGCAAGCATGCAAGCAAGCATGCAAGCAAGCATGCAAGCAAGCATGCAAGCATGCAAGCAAGCATGCAAGCAAGCAAGCATGCAAGCAAGCATGCAAGCAAGCATGCAAGCAAGCATGCAAGCATGCAAGCATGCAAGCATGCAAGCATGCAAGCATGCAAGCATGCAAGCAAGCATGCAAGCAAGCATGCAAGCAAGCATGCAAGCAAGCATGCAAGCAAGCATGCAAGCAAGCATGCAAGCAAGCATGCAAGCAAGCATGCAAGCAAGCATGCAAGCAAGCATGCAAGCAAGCATGCAAGCAAGCATGCAAGCAAGCATGCAAGCAAGCATGCAAGCATGCAAGCATGCAAGCATGCAAGCATGCAAGCATGCAAGCATGCAAGCATGCAAGCATGCAAGCAAGCAAGCAAGCATGCAATCAAGCATGCAAGCAAGCATGCAAGCAAGCATGCAAGCAAGCATGCAAGCAAGCATGCAAGCAAGCATGCAAGCAAGCATGCAAGCAAGCATGCAAGCAAGCATGCAAGCATGCAAGCAAGCATGCAAGCAAGCATGCAAGCAAGCAAGCATGCAAGCAAGCATGCAAGCAAGCATGCAAGCAAGCATGCAAGCATGCAAGCATGCAAGCATGCAAGCATGCAAGCATGCAAGCATGCAAGCATGCAAGCATGCAAGCATGCAAGCATGCAAGCAAGCATGCAAGCAAGCATGCAGGCAAGCATGCAGGCAAGCATGCAAGCAAGCATGCAAGCAAGCATGCAAGCAAGCATGCAAGCAAGCATGCAAGCAAGCATGCAAGCAAGCATGCAAGCAAGCATGCAAGCATGCAAGCATGCAAGCATGCAAGCATGCAAGCATGCAAGCATGCAAGCAAGCATGCAAGCAAGCATGCAAGCAAGCATGCAAGCAAGCATGCAAGCAAGATGAAGACGGATTTCGGCCTATCTGTAAGACTACGTTCGTTCAAATGATTCGCGTTCTCACTCACTTCGTCTGAATAACAACACATAAACCGTACAAATCTGTCTTCACGATCACGACTGATGTTTTTTTGCGTTTTTTAATGTTTTTAAGGTTTGTAGCCTTTTCAGCATAAAAAAAGCAATCCGTGCCATTGACGTGTACCTACATATAGCGTCGTCTACACGAGGATCAGAGTTTGTAGATTTCTAGACTGGAAGAAAAAATCCTCGTGGAGACGGCAAAGCTGAACATCATTTAGCAATAATTGATTTTGATACTCTTTGCCAGGGGCGTCGCAACCGGGGGCCTGCCCTGCCCCCCCCCCCCCCTCCCAAGGATCGCTCTGGCTGGAGTCCATCCCTCACTTCTGAACCCTACTTTAGCCAAGCTAAGTAGCTGTTGGATAGCTCTGTTGTTTTGTGTATTTTTTGAGCAACCACATTATATTTAGATATAAGGATTAGATATTTAGTTTTGTGGATCGTTTAAGTATTATTTTTAAGCATTCATAGTTAGCTGTTACCTCTTACTTGCTTTTTAAAGGACTTTTCATTCTAGCTTGTGTGCGCCAAAATTGTCTTAGTCTTATTTTTGTGTTATTAGTTGCAGGGTTGGATAAGTAGATATTTTAGAAAATTAGGGATAATTAAGGTGTATTTAGTATTCAGTTTATTTAAGGATTAGATATTTAGTCTAGTATTAGGTGCACTCATAGCTGATTTGTGTTACTAGCTTTACCTAGATCTAGTTAAGGTTTAGAAGAAGAAAAAACAAACAAAAAAAACAACAAAAAAGTTAAGTTAAGTTAGTAAAGTATTGAAAAGTGCATAGTACCTAAGTTATATACCTAAGTTACTAGTGTATTCAAATGAGCATGACTAGGATGCAGGCGAAGGTAGCAGAGCTAGAGGCCCTCCAGGCTAGAGTAGCGGAGCTTGAGGCGCAGTTAAGTAAGTGTAGGTGTAGAGATGAGCCGCAAGAGGGTGTAGCTCCTGACCAAGGAACGTATGCGCAGATTGTGGTTAGGGGGTCAGAAAAGGAGCCTACAGGATCAGGGACCAGTGGTTGTTCTGATAGGGGCATAAGGGAGGAGGATAAGGCAAAGGTGGATAGTGCGGCTGGGGTTTGGAAGTGTGTTGGAGGGTCACGTTTCTGGAGACCCAACATTGTGGAAAGTAATGCTAGGGCCACAGACAGTAAGGATGAGGAGGGGTGCTGGGTAATGGAGGGTGGTAGCAGAATCTGGAGGAGGAAGAGGGAAGGGGATCAGGAGGGATGGACAAAAGTTCAGGGTAGAGTCAGGCAGCACAGCCCCAGGGAACATCAGCAGGTTACACTAGCAAATAGGTTCAGTGCGTTAGAGTCAGCAGCTGAAAGTGACAAGGTACAGATTCAGCATTTAGTGGTTGGGGACTCAAGGGTAAGGCCCTTAAGGCGAACATTCTGTGGGAAGAGGGACAAATGTATAGTTAAACCGGGGGCAAAAGTAGTTGATATGGGCCCTGTCATTGAGGCAGAACTGGGTAGGAGTAGCCCGGAGACAGTTATAATACAGGTGGGGGTGAACAACATAGGACCTAGGCAGAGTGTGAGAATAGTAGCGGAGTACCGGAGCCTGCTGCAGAGGTTGAAGGAGTCCAGGAAACCAGTCATTGTGACTGGCATCCTCCCTCGCTGTGGAGCCAGTGAGGAGTGGTACTCGAGAGCTCTGTCTGTGAACAGCTCAGTTCAGAACTTATGTTCAGCTATGGGGCTTAGTTATGTAGACTTATGGGATCAGTTCTATGAGTGGCATAGGTACTATATGAAGGATGGGCTTCACTTATCGGATGAGGGGGCAAGGGCTTTGGGAGATGCCTACAGAAGTGTCATTCAGGGAAACTAGGTAGGAGGGGGGGGGGGGGGGGTTCAGGGACGCTAGTACTAGGGCATCAAGAAGTAAGCATTGGTAGAAGTTCATGTCAGAATAGGACAGTAGATCATAATTCCCTCAGAATTAGTAGAGTCAGCTCAAAGTATAAGATCACATGTGTGTTGCTGAATGCCCAAAGTATTAGGTCTAAATTTGATGAGTTTGAGTGTTATGTTGCCCTTGAAAAGCCTGATATCATTTGTGTAACCGAGACATGGGTTAGTGAGGGGTATAATAGGGATAGGCTACAGGATTTCGAGTTACAAGGGTATAACATGTTCTCATACTGCAGAGAATCACAGCAGGGAGGCGGAGTGTTTGTATATGTAAATAGCTTGTACTGCACTACTAGAGTTGATGATTCTAGTAAAGTAAAAGAAGTAGAATCAATCTGGCTTGACATTAAAATTGGTACAGGAAACAGAGGAAGGTTGAGGATAGGTGCATTTTACAGACCAGGGAATCTTCCAAGGAACTCCCAAGCTGAAACAGACCAAGATATTTGTGAGGAAATACGTAGGAACTTTCGGGCTCAGTGTCTTATTATGGGAGATTTTAACTTAAGAGGATACGAAAGTATAGCAGAGGAAACAAATGAGTGTAGGTTGTATAGGCAAATCTTTGAAGAGGAGATTTTCATGCATCAGTTTGTAACAGAGCCAACCAGACATTGCTCCATTCTAGACCTTGTATTCTCAGACAACAGTGATCTAGTTAGTGACATAAGTATTTGTGCAGGTCTAGGAACCAGTGATCACAATATGGTTAAATTCAATATCTCATCAGAAATGAGGCCCAAAGATAACCTTATTATGGTTCCAAACTTCAGCCGGGCTGATTTTGATGGTATTAGAAATGACCTCGCACAGATAAAATGGAACGTTGAGTTGGCAGGTTTAGATGCATGTGAGGCCTGGAATGTTTTCAAAGCTAGATTAAGCCAAATTCAAAATCGGCATATACCCCTCAGGCACAAACGTAAAAGAACCAAGGGCAATCCAGTTTGGCTTACCCCAGAAGTAAGGAGTGCTATACAAGCTAAAAGAAGTGCATTTGGCATTTTGAAGGGATCTTCACTAGATATAAATCAGAAGGCCTACCAGAATGCAAGAAATTCAGTTAAGAAAAGGGTCAGAGCAGCTAAAAGGGCAAAGGAACTTGATTTAGCTAGACATTGTAATGCAGATAGTAAGAAGTTCTTCAGTTTTTATAAGTTAAGTACAGTTTCCAAAAATATAGGTCCATTTAAGGTAGATGATGTGTTAGTTAGCAAGGACAGTGAAATGGTTGAAGTGCTTAATGATCAGTTTCAATCTGTCTTTACTATCGAGGACCAGAGTAGTATTGCAGCACTTCAGCCTGAGCTAGAGACAGAGGAGACTATAGGAGAGCTAGGTGGCATAAGTAGTGAACTTGTTCTAGAATATCTAAAGAAAGTAAGGCCTAACAAGGCAGAAGGACCTGATGAAATCCATGCTAGACTTTTAAGAGAATCTGAAAGGGAGTTGTCGGTTCCATTAGCCATAATATTTTCTAAATCACTTGCAGATAGTAAAATTCCACTTGATTGGAAAAGAGCAAATGTTGTTCCTATTCATAAAAAGGAGATAGAAGTAAAGAGGAAAACTATAGACCAGTTAGTCTGACCTCATTAGTCTGCAAGGTGCTTGAATCAATCATCAAAGATAAGATTGTTGAATTCTTGGAGCAAAATGAACTCATCAAAGATACACAGCATGGCTTTAGGAAGGGCCGTTCTTGTTTAACTAATCTTCTGGAGTTTTTGGATGTTGCAACAGATAGCGTTGATCAGGGTAAACAGCTAGATGTAGCTTTTCTTGATTTCAGTAAAGCATTTGACAAAGTCCCCCATACAAGACTGGGGTTGCAACTTAAAATTCATGGGATCAGGGGCAAGATTCTGGATTGGATAGAAACGTGGCTTTCAGGACGCCAGCAAAGGGTTATATTGAATGGGTGCCAATCACAATGGAAGGAGGTTCTCAGTGGGGTTCCACAGGGCTCAGTCCTGGGCCCATTGCTTTTTATAATATTTGTGAATGCAATTGAGAACAGTATAGACAGCAAAGTCTTGAAATTTGCAGACGATCTAAAAGTTGTCAGGATTATTAGAGGAAAACATGATCAGGATGTTTTTCAATCAGATCTGGACAAGCTAGTTGAGTGGTCTGAAGCATGGCAGATGAAATTCAATTTGAGTAAATGTAAGATTATGCACGCTGGACGGGTTAGCAGTAAACATAGGTATGAAATGGGTGGGCAGAAAATGGAGCAGATTGAAAAGGAAAGAGATTTAGGTGTCGTGGTAAACAATAGACTATCAGCGTCAGACCAGGTTGTAGAAGCTAGGAAAAAGGCACTTAGAATGCTAGGGGCCATTAACAGAAATGTTTCCTACAAGAGTGAAAAGGTAATAACAAAACTGTATTGTGCATACGTTAGACCACATTTGGAGTATTGTGTACAAGCCTGGTCTCCAACATATGAGAAAGATTGCTGGTTGTTAGAAAGAGTTCAAAAAAGGGCAACAAAAATGATGAATTGTCTTGGTAGTTTACCTTATGAAGATAGATTAAGGAAATTGGGTATGTTTTCACTTAGATATAGAAGGCTAAGAGGAGATCTAATTGAAGTCTTCAAATTTGTAAATAGTCAGCATTCTGGATATTTAAAGGGTATGTTTGAGTTCAATAGGGAAAATCGAGGTAGATGTCATCAGCATAAACTCATTATGAAACAAAGTAGGACTAGGCTACGACAGTCATTTTTCAGTAGAAGGGTTGTAGGACATTGGAATATGCTACCAGGGGATGTCGCTGATGCAGTGACACTTGCTTCCTTCAAAATTAGATTAGATAAATACTTTACAGAGAAGGGATTAGTTCATAAATACTCGTGGGATTAGCCTTCTTTTATGCAGGTAGAGTAAGGTGATTTGAAGGGGCGAGACTGGTGGAGGGGGGGGGGGATGGGGGGGGGGGGGTGCAACCTCGGATGGGCCCAAGAGGCTCTTTGTTGCACTTTTCTTTTATGTATTTTATGTCTTTATGTCCACACCCACCAGATTCGCATAATTGCAACATTAACATTAGCCCTAGGGTAACATTAGCCCCCCCAAACAAACAAACACAAAAAAAAATGGCTGCTCCCCCACCCCCACTCAAATGTGTATGGCGATGCCGCTGTTCTTCGCGATAATGTGGTCACAGTGAAACAGAAGCTGTCATAGAGATGTAGGTATGTGCACATTGTGCAGTGTGCAGTTGTGCACTGTTCGTCCATCATCAAACAACTCAGCTGTTTCTCACTTAGCTGCTCAATCGACATTAGGTACCCCGGCATCCCCCATTAGGTACCCCGGACGGAGGCTCCATCACCTCCGGTCGGAGGCTCCATCACCCCAAGTAGGATCCCGGTCGGAGGCTCCATCACCCCTAGTAGGATCCCGGCCGGAGGCTCCATCACCCCAAGTAGGATCCCGGCCGGAGGCTCCATCACCCCAAGTAGGATCCCGGCCGGAGGCTCCATCACCCCAAGTAGGATCCCGGCCGGAGGCTCCATCACCCCAAGTAGGATCCCGGCCGGAGGCTCCATCACCCCAAGTAGGATCCCGGCCAGAGGCTCCATCACCCCAAGTAGGATCCCGGCCGGAGGCTCCATCACCCCAAGTAGGATCCCGGCCGGAGGCTCCATCACCCCAAGTAGGATCCCGGCCGGAGGCTCCATCACCCCAAGTAGGATCCCGGCCGGAGGCTCCATCACCCCAAGTAGGATCCCGGCCGGAGGCTCCATCACCCCAAGTAGGATCCCGGCCGGAGGCTCCATCACCCCAAGTAGGATCCCGGCCGGAGGCTCCATCACCCCAAGTAGGATCCCGGCCGGAGGCTCCATCACCCCAAGTAGGATCCCGGCCGGAGGCTCCATCACCCCAAGTAGGATCCCGGTCGGAGGCTCCATCACCCCAAGTAGGATCCCGGTCGGAGGCTCCATCACCCCAAGTAGGATCCCGGCCGGAGGCTCCATCACCCCAAGTAGGATCCCGGCCGGAGGCTCCATCACCCCAAGTAGGATCCCGGTCGGAGGCTCCATCACCCCAAGTAGGATCCCGGCCGGAGGCTCCATCACCCCAAGTAGGATCCCGGCCGGAGGCTCCATCACCCCAAGTAGGATCCCGGCCGGAGGCTCCATCACCCCAAGCAGGATAATGATCCCTTCTTTCAAAATCGCTGCGTATGCTCTTGGTTTCGTTCCGATCCAATCCGTTTCATTCAATTCCGTTCCATTCAATTCCGTTCCATTCCATTCCGTTCCATTCAATTCCGTTCCATTCCATTCCGTTCCATTCAATTCCGTTCCATTCAATTCCGTTCCATTCAATTCCGTTCCATTAAATTCCGTTCCATTCAATTCCGTTCCATTCAATTCCGTTCCATTCAATTCCGTTCCATTCAATTCCGTTCCATTCAATTCCGTTCCATTCAATTCCGTTCCATTCAATTCCGTTCCATTCAATTCCGTTCCATTCAATTCCGTTCCATTCAATTCCATTCAATTCCGTTCCGTTCCGTTCCATTCCGTTCCGTTCCGTTCCATTCCGTTCCATTCCGTTCCATTCCGTTCCGTTCCGTTCCGTTCCGTTCCGTTCCGTTCCGTTCCGTTCCGTTCCGTTCCGTTCCATTCCATTCCATTCCATTCCATTCCATTCCATTCCGTTCCGTTCAATTACATTCCGTTCCATTCCATTCCATTCCATTCCATTCCATTCCATTATATTCCATTATATTCCATTCTATTCCATTCTATTATATTCCATTCCATTCCATTCCATTCCATTTCATTCCATTCCATTTAATTCCATTTAATTCCATTCCATTCCATTCCATTCCATTCCATTCCATTCAATTATGTTCCATGCCATTCCATTCCGTTCCATTCCATTCCATTCCATTCCATCACTGCTCATCAACACTTTGTTCCATTCCTTTCTAAGTCATTGCAGATTGAGGAAGAGACCTGATAACAACTTGCTACGTTCCATCCCGTTCCATAACTAGCATATATAAACGTGTTCCGTTTTATCCCATGTCCCTATTTAGTATTAAAAGGTTGCTTAATTTTCCATTCCATTCTGACCTCTCCCATCTGCACAGTCCTCAGTCTTCCGTCTGCTGGGAGCGGACTCCTCCGCTACCCGCCAGGACGCTGATTTGGCCCTCCCGCGCGTGAGAACTGCAACCGGCAAGCGTCGCCTTTTATACAGTGTAGTGCAACGTTACACTTACAACACCCTGCCTCTCGACCTGCCTGATATGTCTTTATCGTCCTTAAAGGAAATAGTTCACCTTCAACATTAGTTTTAAACTGAGATAGCTGTTTTGTAGCTCATGTTGGGAAACCCCTATCTGCAAGTTTTCTTGACTGAAAAGACTCTCCAGCCGAAGATATTTGACTTTTTGGCGAAGAAATTCGGCGCATATATGATATACCGTACCGTCTGAACGTGCCAGCACTGCCATGGAGCATGCGCAGACCAATAACGCACACCATAAAATTAATGATTTACGACCTTCTGTCCTGAATTGGCGCGATGTAGGACCATTTTTGAAAATACAAAAAGAAACTGTATTCAAAAATATAATAAAATCGTGTTCTGAAAAAAAAAATCCGAAGGTGAACAATTTCCTTTAAGACGCGCACTGGAGAGGGGATGCCACTAACGCGCACTGGAGAGAGGGGGAGCACTTCTGTGCCTCCCCCTGAGATCTCCAAAAGCTTGTAAGCTAGAACGATAAAACTTACAGGGTAGATAGGTGCTATGATGATCTACATTTGCTGAAAATTAGGTGACCTTAGGTCAATATCTTCAAAGTCAAACGAGGTCACGAAGGAAAAATATGGCCAAATGCCATCATTTTTTTTATTTGATCTCTGTGACGCCCAGGTCACCAACAGGGTGTTTAAAAGTTGTGTTCGGGGATGACGATTGACATTGGCTACCGAATGTCGTTTGAATAATCCCGATCCGACTGTTGGTTCCGAAGATATCGCTTCGCCGACCCCGATTCTGGCCGCCATCTTGGACTCCAAATCCATATAACTTTTAAAAAATACCGAACGATGTAAAAATTTTGGACGTCAAACGATCCGCTAATGTGTTGGCCTAAATGTCGCACAAAAACCACCGCCCTGCTCCGCTTCGTTGTTGAGCTATTCACGAAAACATGTGGGGTGTGGGGGGGGGGGGGGGGGCAGTTGGCTGTTTTATATGACATCTGATGTGCTGTGGTGCATGTGTGTCTGTGTGTTTGCGATCGTGTGAAGTGTTTTTTTCCTACTCAGTGTGCGCATGTGAGTGAGTGTCGTTGTCAACATGTCTGTACCTTTTAACCCTGACACGACGCTCAGAATAGCCGGTATTATGTATCGGAGAGTATGTTTATGGTCAATACAATACTCTGAGGTCGGAGGTCTTGCTCTGTTGTCCGCCCAAGGTCAGTAGAGGAGCAGCGGCGCGCAGTCGCCCTGGCGGGTCGGTCGGCCGGTCGGTGTCCGTCCGTCCTGCTGCTCTGTCCGACCGCGCCCTGTCACTCCTGTCCGACACGGTCCGTCGACCGGCCCAGCGGCCGACCCCAGCCTTCCAGAACCTTCCAGAGGACACGCCAAGGTCAGTCATCCCCAAAATGGGATGCGTTCACACTACCTTGCATTCGATGATGTCATTGAGGCGTGAAAATTACCCGTTTCGACAGCAGTCAATGTGTTCGGTGTAAGAACTTACTTCGCGACAAATCCAGTGTGAAACTGTGGCTTTGGGCTATATGACTGACCGCACAAGAATGCCTATTCTTGTGGCGCCTTTGCCCTGCTATTTTTTTTAATTATAAATGTAATTATCAATGTCAATGCCATCAATCAATGTCATTTTTATTCAGTTGAACTGTCGAGTGCCTGCCTGTTATTGAAATATGGAAAGGTAAATTTACCTGAGAAACTCACTTGAAAAAGCGTCATATCGGTGTATTTTTAGTAATACGAAACGGCGTGTATGAAAACACCAAAAAAAACGTTCCTTTTGATACTTTTTCAAGGGAGTCTAAATTGTGCGTATTTTTGCCCTGGATTTGGTGTATGCTTAGTAGAAAAAATACTCTTTTTACAGTACTGGTGTAAAGAAAGAAGTAAAACAGTGTTAAAAGAACCACGGATGAATAACTGAAGGGTAATTTAACAACACAATGGGTGCCAAAACACTGTTTGTAGTGTATTTTTACCCTACGAAACAGTGTTTTTAACACCAAAAAACGTTTCTTTTGGTACTTTTCATTTACACCGTTTCCTTCTAAATGTGTATGTCCGCGCACACGCTGATACAATTTCGTGCTTCGGTCCCCAGGACTCTGATCCCGATACTGAACCTGCGGTTAGAAGCCATTAAAAACAAGGTAACTTAACTTGTAAATACAAATACTAACTCAATCCACTGTCCCAGCCACTGAACCGAGCCCAATCACACTCGGTGTTGTTTTATGGTGATTGGTAATGGTTACGGCTAGTTCGCGGCAGACTCTGCTATTGACGCAATTCTGACGTCAGCGGGTATGACATCATACTACCGCTTAAGTTTCGGGGAAATGAAACTTTGTCCTCTACAAGGGGCCCACTAGTCCTGTGTCGAAATTACTTAGCGTAGGGAGGTAATTATTTCACTACAACCCATTTTTCGATCTGCTCTACAAATTTGCTATCTCAGTGCAAAACCCCATGTTAAAGGTGAACTATTCCCTTTAAAGGGAAATCATGACATTTTCCCACAAAAATGGAGCTATCACTTGAAATCGACAGACTAGACCAAAATATATGGTAAATGTATTACCTTTTGCATATAAACATTCCTACCAAAAGATATTTCAAGTTAAAGTTGATAAGCGTTCCAAACTTTTAACGACCGGCACTCTCAAGTACTTGGTAGCAAATTTCGGTGTTCACCAAAATCCGGTATTGCTTTTTGACGAAATTGTATGCAAAATATGCCTTCAACTCTGTTTATCGTGATGATGTGCCCTACTACCCTTAAAAATCAACAAACATTGAATAAAAAGGTAACCAAATTAGCAGTTAACTTATGCACCCAACGACGATGTTAGTGGTTGTTAGTGTTAGTGGTTGGTGACACTAACACCACACTTAGTGGTGTTAGTGGTTGCGACCCTCAATTTGTGAAAATTGGTTCATGTATTTTCAACATCTGGAGCTTTGTTTTGTTTTGTCTCTGGCTGTATATAACACTAGGCTATCATTAAAAAGAAACATTAAAAAACATGAAACAATGACAAAATGGTAATGAAATCGGAAGTTCACTTATGCACCCAACGGCAACGGCGACCTTTTCAGTGTCGGCGATTTGTTTCATTGACCAATCAGGGACATTGTCACGCTTCTTGGCGCACTTACTTCATTTCTGGCCCTATGACTTGTTTAGAAATCTTTTTTTTCTTCATTTTTTATAAATGTAGTCCGAATGTTTTTGAATGGATGGATTTCCGAGGTCAGGCCCCGCGCTAAGCATAGCTTGTTGCGCAGGCCCTGACCCCACCACCCGATCAAGCAATTCCTGGCGTCCGGCAGAATTTAGAAGTGAAACTTTTACGTGCCCGACATACCTGGACACGGTCCGCCCCGCCCTCTGACGTCACCTGACCTTGAGTGCGACCACCGCCACCGGCCACAGGCCATTCCAGTCAGGGGCAAATAGCAAGCGCCGAAGCGACTCGAACCCGGGCTGCCACTACCGGGTGAGGTCAGAAGCCCGGCGCTCTCCCAACTGAGCTACAGGGGCTGACTAATTGAACATTGAAACCAGAGATAGTGATGGATCATACTGTTCGTCACCATATACACATTCGTACACATTTTTAATTTCCCAAAATGTAATTTTCGGAATAGAAAAGTTGTTATTTCAGTTTTAAATTGAGATGCGATCAATTTGATGCCATACATGTGTAATACAATAATGCAGATAAATAAATCAAAAGGTCATTATTTCCCTTTAAATGGAAATATTCCCCTTTTGATCTACTTTTCTGCATTACCTTATGCATTGTGTATGGTATCAAATTGATCGAGTCTCAATTTAAAAATGAAATCACAACTTTTTCTATTTCGATTTTTTTTTTTGGGTGGGGGTGGATTTAACAAACAAGTACATATACTTCTTTCGGAGTTCATGATCGGTGTTTTCCTGCACTATTTGGAAGCGCGACATATCTGGCTCTTTTCTTTCTTGTGATAACGTCTCTGATTGGTCCCTGAAACAAATCATCGACACTAAATAGGTCGCCGTTACGTGCCTATCTGAACTTCCGATTTCATTGCCAGTTTTTTTCTTCTCATTATTTGTTGATTTTTGTATAAATTATTATTTTTCATGATAAGCTAAAGCATAGTGTTGTATACAGCCAGAGACAAAACTATACAAAACGCCTAATGTTGCAAACAAATGAACCAATTTTCACAAATTGAGGGTCGCAGCCCTAGGCCGTCGTAACGTGCCCAAGTTAACTGCTAATTTGGATACCTTATTATTCAATGTTTGTTGATTGTTAAGGATATTAGGGCACATAATCACAATAAATAGAGTGCAAGACATATTTTCCATACAATTTTGTCAAAAAAACAATACGACACAAGCCCGGAATTCGAAATTTGTTACCAAGTGCTTGCAAATACTGGTCGTTAAAATGTGGATCGCTTATCAACTTTGACTTGAAATATCTATCGGTAGGAATTTTTATATGGAAAATGTGATAAATTTACAATATATTTTGGTCTCGTCTATCGATTTCAAGTAATAGCCCCATTTGTTGTGGAAAAGGTGAATATTTTCCTTTAAAGAGAATGTCACCTTGAAAATTGTCTTGAAATTTGGCTATACGAGGTATTTCGAGCTAAAAAAAACGATTATTGCATTTGTTTGGACGACAGATGGATATTCGTCGAAGAGTTTCAAGTTTCGTGCCCCGATCGGGGCACGAAACAGCCGAACAGTGTCTTCTAAAAGGGCGCCTTTTAGAAGAAGCTGTGTCGTGCCCCGATCTACTACCACGACACTAGTCCTGTGTCGAAATTACTTAGTATAGCGAGGTAATTCTTTCACCACAACCCGTTTTTCGATCTCCTCTACAAATCTGTTATCTCAGTTCAAAACTTAATGTTAAAGGTGTTAGTGATTCCCTTTAAGTGGAAATCACTAACGTACCGGAGGGAAATTGGTTCCAATTTGCTCTGACACAGGGTCCGAATGATCTTTGCGCAATTCAGTTCGAAATTGTGATTTATAATTACTTTTAGCAGCTTAATAATCCTGAGGGAGTTTTTCCCCTTTACTACGGTAGCTTAGTAGACTTTTTGGCCTTCGTATGGTAGCGCACCGCTTTTAGCGAAGGCATATTTGGAAATGTCGAATACAAAATCCAGACCCATCAGACTTAATGAGCCATAAGTCAGCCAAAACTCAAGATATTGCTTTGAAATTCAATTTGGGGATCGTCCATACTTGGTTCTCCAATATATTTTCCAGTTTTTTAATATGTTTGAAATTTTGATTTTGTGGAATATTGTTCTCCAAAAATCAGTTTTTCATTAAATTATATAAAATATTGAATCATATTCAAAAGCGGGAATACATATTGGAGAATCAAGTATGGACGATGCCCAAACCGAATTTCAGAGTAATATCTTTAGTTTTGACTGACTTATGGCTACTTAAGTATGATGGGTCTGGATTTTGTATTCGACATTTCCAAATATGCTTAGCGAAGGGCGACGCACTGCCATATGTGAGAGCCAGATTACCTATGTTCAACAGCAGTTGCCGTTTGTGGCGCATTTCGCGTAGGTGCGCGATGGGGAACTTATTTTCATGAGTGTTCGTGGGCACTTATTTTCGCGAATCATGCATGATGTGAATCTCTGTTGGTACAACACCAAAGGCAATATGGAATGTATTTAACTGTATATATGGAACTTGGACAATATGGAAACAATATGGAACTTGGTCGTATCGGAGCTGGAACAACCTACTGGCGACCAAGGTGACCTCTATACGACCAAGGTGATACATAATAGCAGACGTTAAGTTGACGTACGAGCGCCATAATTGTGATCATATGACGGTGAAGGAAAACTTCATGTTCAACTATTAGTTGACACTTGACATTACACTATTTGCTATGTAAACGTGACTAATGTGTGATAATTGTATGCAGCCAATGTTCTCAGTTACGGAAATCGGCAAACTTTTCGCCCGACTTTAGCCCGCCCCAAGTAAGAAGTTCGTCTGAGGAAGGAAAGCTCGCCAAACTCGCGATACGCTGCGAGCTGCAACAACTGCTGATTTTCCCTGGGAGTCCGTCACCGAGTCATAATAGTGTCATTGTGGTGTCATTCAGAGTGGTGTCATTCAGAGTGGTGTCACTGAAGTTCACCACCAGCTGTTACCTTTCGAGCCCGCTATCGTATGTCACCCTCGGAGTCCATTACCAACTGTTAACCTCAGAGTCCGCCACCGGCTGTCACCCTCAGAGTTCATTGCCAACTGTTAACCTCGGAGTCCGCCACCGGCTGTCCCCCTTGGAGTCCATTACCAACTGTTAACCTCAGAGTCCGCCACCGGCTGTCACCCTCGGAGTTCATTGCCAACTGTTAACCTCGGAGTCCGCCACCGGCTGTCACCCTCGGAGTCCATTACCAACTGTTACCCTCAGAGTCCGCCACCGACTGTCACCCTCGGAGTCCAGTACATATGTAGGCATACTGGACTACGACGCGCTGCCGACACTAATCTGAGTGGAATCAATATTATGTCGATACCTACGAGGACTTGCCGATAACGACACCAACTGTTAACCTCAGAGTCCGCCACCGTCTGTTACCACCGGAGTCCGTTGATGAGTGTTACCCATGGAATCCACCACCAACTGCTACCTTCAGTGTCCGCTGCCAAGTCGGCGTCCGTGCCTTCTACTGCCAGTGGCGAGTACACTACTGCCCGTTCGTGATTCCATTAACGGCCTTTCGTGACCGCCCCGCCAATTGTGCGTGATTCACTAGGACATTGATTGCATCAACAAAAAATATGGGTAATTACTCCAAGTTACTCGTGCCGAGGGGGTTAGGAGCCGCTGCGATGTAGGATATCCGTGATGTAAGATATCCGTGATGTAGGATATCCGTGATGTAGGATATCCGTGATGTAGGATATCGGTGATGTAGGATATCCGTGATGTAGGATATCCGTGATGTAGGATATCCGTGACTATGCGTCACGCTGTGCATGACTCCGCTACAGGTCGTGCTTCCGCTGTCAGCTGGCTGCCGCTACGCTACCAGACTGACTGCATTGGAGGATGCTACATTAGACGTTATTTAACGTAGATTATACCATTCAGCTGTTCGGCCGAATGTATGTACTATGCAATATAGAGATGTTATGCAAGTAGCACGACCTACTCAGACGCTGCGACTGGGGACTCGGAGTTCGCTGGCTCAAGACGCAGAAGCGTCTCGAGGGAAATACATATGCAGATGAGGTGATTCAGCTGTCTCAAACGATCGATGAGAACGTTTGTTTAGTCATTCCGTATTCTTCCCCGGGCTATCTAGCCCGGCCGACCCACCAACAGTCAAATTTACTACTATCGATAAGGGTCAATAAAGCAAATGTATCTTATCACAAGAGCCTTCCGTTAACGTCTATTTATACAAATAATTTGGAGCGCATCCTTAAAAAGTCCCTATTTAAAACGATTATTAAGTCATTCGTGCTACAGAAATACTGTTTTTTGCTCTCAATCAATTCAAAAAGCCCTTTATTATTTTACTCCATCTTGAATGCCTAAATCTAAGATCAACTACAACCGATCACTTCTGAAAGCTCAGTTTGTACACAGAAAACAGCCAGCTATATTTGTTTTTGTTGGGGGAGGGGAGGGAGGGGTTCTCGCCCACCCCGTAGTCCAGCATATAGCTATATGCCGCCGCGGGTGGGGAGGGGAACCACCTCCCTCCGGGTCGGGGAACCGAATGACTTGCGCCAGTAGCCAGACTCGAACCCGGAACCCTTGGATTCCGAGTCCAACGCTCTACCAACTGAGCCACCCGGCCACCGCCAGCTATATGTCGTCCGTCCGTCAGTTCTTCCGTCACATGGCCGGACCTGTCGGCAGCACGCGCGGCCGACTGCCCGGGGAGCGCGCTCTGCGAGGTCCGAGAGCAGATCGATGGCTGGGCTCGACAGCATTGCGAGTCTATCCGCAGATAGACTCGCCCCCTGCCCGCCCAGAGCGAACTGCAGCCGCTGAGCTGCCCAGGCTCAACGGAATAAACTGAGGAAAATCCACCCAACTAAGCCCAGTGAGCTGAGTAGGACGCCGCTCGGGCTTGGGTAATGCAACTTTAGGATCAGTCGCGGAACTCCATTGGGGCACTTAAGACATTTCACGTTTGTCGTTCTGTGGACACTAGGATGGTGATGACAGTTTCTGAAATTTTAAGTTGTCACTTAAAGATAAGCAGCTTTAAAGGGATTATAGGGGTTTTTTCTCAGAATAATTGAGCTACATAGTCAAACTTACTTATAAAGGTGGTAGAAGTCACACGGTAGTCACATTTTATGGAAATTACCTCTTCTGCACGTAAGGACATTTCATAGTGCGCGGTGATGCCACCGCGTACTTTCTGCAATACTGGCTGAGGCAGAGCCAGTCATCTCTTTTGTGTTAAAGAAAACACCTCACTTAAGGCATATTTCCGGTTACAATAAGCAATATATGATCAAATAAACCTTTTCCAACGACAGCAGCAGTTACCTAGTTTTTCCCATAAAATTCGATATTTTTCATAAATTTCCATGCCAAAAAATTAATACACCACCACAAAATTCTCAACGCTAAACGCCGCAAGGAAAAACCCCACACAAAAAAAAAAACGCAAAACCCGAACGAACAGTATGTAGTAATAAAGAGTCCCGTAAGAATTTAATTGAATAATCTTTTTGTGATCCCGTGTCGGACTTGCAGATAATTCAAAGCTCTAAAATTGATGAAAAGCGAGAAAAAAACGAATGACATTACTTACCCGGCTTAGAGCGTCTGTATTTTAGTAACTCTTCTACAATCGTCATCCAGATGGCAAAGAGCGAAATAATTATCACGTATGCTAAGGTGGTTTACATCAAGGCGATATGTTCACATAGCAATTTCACACAATTTCACAATTTCAGGCTTACCTTCATGTAAAGGTAAGCTTAATTCAATTAATTTATATTGATATGGGGGTGGCCGTTCGGGAGAAGTGTCCTGGGGCGGAATTGGCCTCCATCTTGGATCTTTCTCTTCACGGTCACGTGACCTTTTTATGGTGAACATTTAGGTAAACAGTAAATAAACCCTCTTGCGGCAGCTTGCTTCTGAGTTCGTAACCGCTATTTTGTCTCAGCCGCGCAGATTACTGCACCATCGAATTTGATGCAGATTATAAGATAAGAAAGTGATGGACAGTAATACCGATCAAGTACTCGTTATCTGATACAAATCTCGAAAAACGCCAAAGTCTTAACGCTGATAATTGCTGAAATAATGGACTAAATGAGCATTGAGGTCCATGGTATATGTTGTAAACGTGTTTAAAGCTCATACAAGTACAAACGAGTGCATTTCCTTTCAGGACGGAAACCCGTATAATCTCTTTAAAAATGGTATTCACGGCGTAATGCAATGTTGTACCACTCTTGTCAAGCTATCGTATTACTCTTGTCCTTCCCCTGCCCTCTTCTGTCCCTCCCCTGCCCTCCCCGCCCTTCCCTGCCCTCCCCTGCCCTCTCCTGCCCTCTCCTGCCCTCTCCTGGCCTCCCCTGCCCTCTTATGTCCCTCTCCTGTCCCTCCCCTGCCCTCTTCTGTCCCTCTTCTGTCCCTCTCCTGCCCTCCCTTGCCCTCCCTTGCCCTCCCCTGCCCTCCACATCCCTCCACTGCCCTCCCCTGCCCTCTCCTGCCCTCTCCTGCCCTCTCCTGTCCTCTCCTGTCCCTCCCCTGCCCTCGTATGTGTCCCTCTTCTATCACTCTCCTGTCCCTCTCCTGTCCCTCTGCTGTCCCTCTCCTGTCCCTCTCCTGTCTCTCTCCTGTCCCTCTCCTGTCCCTCTCCTGTCCCTCTCCTGTCCCTCTCATGTCCATCTCCTGTCCTTCTCATGTCCCTCTCCTGTCCCTCTCATGCCCTCTTATGTCCCTCTCCTGCCCCTCTCCTGTCCCTCTACTGCCCTCTTCTGCCCTCTTCTGCCCTCTTCTGTCCCTCTCCTGTCCTATTCTGCCCTATACTGCCCTATACTGCCCTATCCTGCCCTCTTCTG
>JAXIVJ010004738.1:0-30000 GCA_036785665.1 Chirona hameri | reverse complement strand
CCCTTACAATGCATCAGTTTGATTAAATACAATACGCAATTGACAGTTAGTTAGGGTAAAAGTGAAGATATTAATGGCAAAGAAATATAATATTATGATGAAAAATGCAATCAAATGTCAAAAGCATAGACAGGCCATAATTCAGCGTCGCTCCGTCCCTCTGAGATCGCCCAATTTAGAGCGGTAACTTCGTTGGTTTCCGAAAACCGAAACTATCTTTACACATTTATTTAAGCAACGAATCACGCCAAATGTTTTGATTTGATTAATTGATTAATTGATGAATCGCACAAAAAGCTGAAAGGACCTCAGAAAAAGCACTTATAAACCCATGGAACATGCGGGCTTTCTGCAGCCACTGGGACTGAAAACTCACAAATGGCTGCTCTAGATCGAACGGACGGCATTGCTGGGCGCAAACCACGGCTCTGCGCATGCGCAACGTGACGTCAGGCGATCGGCCGCCCGGTCGCCATGGTGACCAGCCGGCCTGCACCGGAGCCACGTGGGCAACGTGACGTCAGGTGACCGGCCCTGCCGGTCGCCATGGTGACCGGGCGGCGGCGCCTGCGCAGAGCCAGCGCAGAGCCGGAGCCAGCATTCCCGTCATCTTACAACAAATGATCAAAATGAAATCGCTAATGATCATTAATTCTTGCTTTCAAAAGTGAATATGACTTAAAATATGAATGGACTAATTCATCTAGTTTGTATTGTTGAAATGAGCTATTATTCCTGAGGCTTATTCACGACGCCTGCTCACGGGCTGACTGCTGCTGCCTACTGCCGTCAAAACGTATCGACCAATCAGTGTGGACCAGTGGGTGAATGGGATGTGGAAGGGGTACGGTGTATGACGTCATACTTCTGCTGCCTCCTGCTGTCGCTGCTGCCGGAAAATCGCGTCAGCCGGGCAGCAGACAACACAAATTGGCGCACGCGGCAATTTCCAAACGTGAAGCGTCGATAAACAACCAACGATCTCCAAGCGAAAAGCTTGAAGAAGCGATGATCGATATATGGAGTAAGTCTGCGATAATTTTAATTTACTGTTTATGTTGGTATTAGGAACCATAAGCCAGGCTTTCACATTTATCGTAGCAAGTACGCCAGATATGTATCATGAATCGACAGCATTTGTGTTCAAGTAGTAATCGCCGGCGATGACGTAGGTTGGTGTGTGCTGCCGTTTTGGGCAGCCGTGGGCAGCCCGTCAGCAAGAGGTCGTGAACAAGGTTCTGAAAACCATGTCGTTGCAAAATATGACCATTTCCCGAACAAGTCACTTCCGGGATTCGAGCAAGATGGCGTCGCACAAACACCCCAGCCATTTGAAAACACAAGAGCTAGTTTAAGATGCAATTGTTTATTTTAAGTAAACTATGGTGTTATCATAAAAATGAAATTTCCAGAAAAAATACATTAATACATAAAGTTGCGATTGATACCAAAAATCACCGGGAAAAGCAGTGTTCTTGCGAGCTATAGATCCATTTACCCCAAACGCCCCAATCGCCCCAAACGCCCCAATCGCCCCAAACGCAAAATCCTTCGTGAAAACGGTTAACTCGACGTCGCTCCGTCCCCGCTGAGATCGTCCAATTTAGAGCGGTAACTTCGTTGGTTTCCAAAAACCGCAACAATCCTTACTCATTTATGTAAGCAACGAATCACATCAAATGTTGTTCTTATGTTCTTGATGTTCTTGATTTGATTCATTCATTAATTTATGAATCTCATAAAAAGCTGAAAGGACCTCAGAAAAGCACTTATAAACCCATGAAACATGCGGGCTTTCTGCAGCCACTGGTACTGAAAACTCAAAAATGGCTGCTCTAGATCGAACGGTCGGCATTGCTGGGCGCAGACTACGGCTCTGCGCACGCGCAACGTGACGTCAGGCGACCGGCTTGCCGGTCGTCATGGTGACCGGCCGGCTGGCGCCGGAGCCACGTGGTCGCCATGGTGACCGGGCGGCGGCGCCTGCGCAGAGCCCCAGCACAGAGCCGGAGCCAGCATTCCCGTCATCTTACAACAAATGTTCAAAACGAAAATCGCTCATTATCATTCATCCTTGCTATCAAAAGTGAATATGACTGAAAATATGAATGGACTAAATCATCTAGTTTTCATTGAAATAGGCTATTATTGCTGAAAACCATGTCGATGCAAAATATGACCATTTTCCGAACCACGCACTTCCGGGATTCCAGCAAGATGGAGTCGCACTAAACGCCCCCAAACCGCCACAGCCATCTGGCATCACCAGAGCTAGTTTAAGATGAAATTGTTATTTTTTGGTAAACTATGGTGTTATCATTAAAATAGAATTTCCAAAGAAGTCCATTAATTCATAAAGTTGCGATTAATACCAAAAATCACTGGGAAAAGCCGTGTCCTTACGAGCTATAGACCCATTTACACAAAACGCCTGAATCGCCCCAAACGCCCCAAACGGCCCAATCACCCCACACGCAAAATCCTTCGTGAAAACGGCTTGAAGTGAAGTGAATCCTACGTGAAGCCGTTTTCACGAAGGATTTTGGGTTTCGGGCGTTTGGGGCGATTGAGGCGATTGGGGCGTTTGGGTTAAATGGGTCTATAGCTCGTAAGAACACGGCTTTTCCCGGTAATTTTTGGTGTCAATCGCAACTTTATGAATTATTGATTTTTTTCTGGAAATGCCATTTTAATAACACCATAGTTTACTTAAAATTAATAATTTCATCTTAAACTAGCCCTGGTGATGCCAGATGGCTGTGGCGGTTTGGGGCGTTTGGTGCGACTCCATCTTGCTCGAATCCCGGAAGTGCGTTGTTCGGGAAATGGTCATATTTTGCAACGACATGGTTTTCAGGAATAATAGCTTATTTCAATGAAAACTGGATGAATTGGTGCATTCATATTTTCAGTCATATTCACTTTTGAAAGCAAGGATTAATGATAATTAGCGATTTCATTTTGATCATTTGTTGTAAGATGACGGGAATGCTGGCTCCGGCTGTGCGCTGGCTCTGCGCAGGCGCCGCCGCCTGGTCACCATGGCGACCGGCCGGCCGGTCACCTGACGTCACGTTGCGCACGTGGCTCCGGCGCCGGCTGGCCGGTCACCATGGAGACCGGCCGGCCGGTCGCCTGACGTCACGTTGCGCATGCGCAGAGCCGTGGTCTGCGCCCAGTAATGGCGTCCGTTCGATCTAGAGCAGCCATTTTTGAGTTGTCAGTGCCAATGACTGCAGAAAGCCCGCATGTTTCATGGGTTTATAAGTGTTTTTTTAGGTCTTTTCAGCTTTTTGTGAGATTCGTCAATTAATCAATGAATCAAATAAAGAACATTTGGTGTGATTCGTTGCATAAATAAATGAGTTAGGATTGTTCCGGTTTTCGGAAACCAACGAAGTTACCACTCTAAGTGGGACGATCTTAGCGGGACGGAGCGACGTTGAATTAAGGTCTGTCTATGCTTTTAACATTTGATTGCAATTTTCATCATAATATTATATTTGTTTGTCATTAATATCTTCAATTTTGCCCCAATTAACCCGCGCGGCGCTGGGGTCTCCATCCGAACGCGCCGCGCGGGGGGTAAATTTTACCCCCCTCTTATCTCCCGAACCAATAATCGCAGCGAGACGCGCAAGGCGGCGATCGGAAGCTCTCGATGGGAATATTCTAAGTATTCTTAAATTTTTATTTAAAAGGTCACATATCAGGTCAGGGTCAGGTCAAAGGTCAAAACCACCTGTTTTCGAGATTATTGGCTGCAGAGACCGGACTATCAACAGCAGCGCGCCGAAACTGTGCCAAAACACTTCTAAATATAAGGAGAGGGTAATGCTTGAGTATGAATATCATACTAAGTACAGGTCAAGGTCAAAGTCAGGTCACAAAAGGTCACACTGTGAAAAAGTAATATGAAACCCATGTGACACATGTCTCATGGGTTATTTCAGACGTAGAATTCAAAAATAATGGTTATTTTGACATTTGACCTCAAGGTCAGGTCAAGATCAGGCAAAAAGGTCAAATTTTGAAATCCAAAATTTGCAATAACCGACACATTTTAAGGTTCAGTTTTGCCACAGCAATCCAATGGTGCAATTTGTTTTTGTGTACGATGTCTAAAAATGTCAAAATTTGCGAAATTTTTTTAAAATGCGTCCATCACATTGAACACTTATTAGTGTCATTTGGGGGTCAAAAATATAGATATTTGTTTGAAATTTGGAATAGTCACTAATTAGAGATGGTTATCTGACATATCTTCCGGTTTTTTGAAAATTCTTACAATTTTGGATTTTGTAAACTTTGAAAAAAATAAAAACGATTTTTTGCATTTTGGGGATCAGAAAATCAAAATTGGGCAAATCCGAGATAGCCATCTTGTAGAGAATGTCATTTCCTTCCTTTTGACGTGCTTTGTTTGTAATTTGCTTCAATACTCGCTGTTCTATCATCGATCAAAGTTTCGTCCATTTTGGACCGAAAATGGCGTTACATGACGTCACTAAAACGCTATTTTCGCAAAAACTTCCCGACCGATTTTCTCCAAAATTTATCTGAAGACGTCAAATCAATGCCAGATAAGGTACTGAAAGTTTCGCGTCGATATCTAGTGTAGTTTTGAATCTATAGCGAAAACCCGGGAGGGGGGGTAAAATTTACCCCCCAGCGCCGCGCGGGTTAACTGTCAATTGCGTATTGTATTTAATCTAGTATACTGATTATCTAGTATACTTTATAGCCTCTTTTTGGGGCGTTTTCAGTATGTTTTGCAGAAGGAACTAACACAACCCAAAATTGCCAGATTTGCTCATGAATTTGAATATTCAAAGCAAACTAACGGGAAATATTGAATTGTAAGAGCATATGCTTATAGATTAATTCATAAAATTGTGATTGATACCAAAAATCACCGGGAAAAGCCGTGTTCTTACGAGCTATAGACCCATTTATCCCAAACGCCCCAATCGCCCCCATCGGCCCAAACGCCCTAAACGCCCCCAATCGTCCGGCGAATAAAATCCTTCGTGAAAACGGCTACTACTGGCAATGTCGCGCAAGTCAAACTCTTGGTCACACTGCACGTGCGCACGTGCACACCCCTGTTCCGTAACTCAGAGACTATCGGGTTTCTACGGGCTCGCTCGTCCTTCGCCGATTTAGGCGTCTTACTGGTTTTACTTGACCGTTTGTTCCGTTAACTGCTTATTGTAAAACAGGAGTATTATTGGCTAGCTGTCAAATAAATTTGCCGGTTGAAAAATACTGCTCTATTTATCAACGATGATAACGATGATAACGGTCATCAACGATGATAACTGAGCTGGATGAGATACAACGAAATAATTGTAACTCTGTCACGCAGTGGTTGGGGGCCCAATAAGCCCATTTTTCATACCCAGACAGCCGGAAATTGGATTCGATCACGGAGCGGTGACCGCTGACTGCACGTGAACTGTGATGGATCGACACTGACACGTGACCGGCACCAGTATCGGTCTGAGGGGGCGGGGGGCGGAACTGGGGCTGGCGGCTGTGGTGAACGGAGCAGTATGGCACCGGGACGGTAATAGAACAGAGACAGGAAGCGGCAGTCACTTTGCTGTGTCTTTCTGTAGTCAAAAGGATACCAGCATGTAAACTGAATACCTACATGTGGGTATAATTTGGGACAGAATGTCTTTTCACGATCCTGCTGCATTGATTTACGACCCTTTGAATACAACATAAACCAGGTTGTCAGCAGGCTGAGTTGCTGCTGTTGGGAAACAGGGATACCCTCTTCGGAATAATATTTTTCTGGCATGCATTTCGCCAACATTCGTGATTTTTGGTAATTTATGAAACATATACGACACAATACGAACCCGGATTCTTCGACTACTTCCGCCACTTCTTGCAGCCTTTCTAGGAAACATTTATTTCCACTTGTAAGTAATGATCCGCATGCAACGTCCAGGACAATGGCGCACTATCAGGGAAGGTATCGCGCGCATTCTACGATACATGACTTGGAATCAATACACCCGATCAATGCTTGCAATAAAACAGCGATGATTCCATTTTGAGTGACCTCAATGCCCGTAATTGGTACTCTAGTCAGAAACCATAAAGCAGCATTTCCGGTATAATAGAACCGGTATATTACATACAGGGAGTCCGAGACGTGCCAATAGGTACTGGAAGCCTTATAATGTTGAATGCCATGTCCATTGTTCATTCTCCTTTGCTGCTAAAGTATACACGACAACTGACAGCCAAACATACGTAAGACTGTTACATGAAGAAGACAAAATGAAATGGGCTTAGATAAAAACATGTGCACTTGTTTCTCGTCTCCCCGGTGTCTGCCGTGTCTGTTGTGTCTGTCGTGTCTGCCGTGTCTGTGATGTCTGTTGTGTCTGTGATGTCTGCCGTGCCCCCGTGTCTGCCGTGTCTGCCGTGTCTGCCGTGTCTGCCGTGTCTGCCGTGTCTGCCGTGTCTGCCGTGTCTGCCGTGTCTGCCGTGTCTGCCGTTCCCCCGTTCCCCCGTTCCCCGTGTCTCCCCGTGACTCCCGTGTCTCCCGTGTCTCCCCTTCCTCCCCTGTCTCCCCTGTCTCCCCTGTCTCCCCTGTCTCCCCTGTCTCCCCTGTCTCCCCTGTCTCCCCTGTCTCCCCTGTCTCCCGTGCCCCCTGTCTCCCCGTGTCTCCCCGTGTCTCCACTGTCTCCCCTGTATCCCCTGTCTCCCGTGTCTCCCCGTGTCTCTCCTGTCTCCCCGTTTATCCCGTGTATTTCGTGTCTCCCGTGTCTCCCCTGTCTCCCCTGTCTCCCCTGTCTCCCCTGTCTCCCCTGTCTCCCCTGTATCTCCTGTCTCCCCTGTTTCCCCTGTTTCCCCGTGTCTCCCCTGTCTCCCCTGTCTCCCCTGTCTCCCGTGTCTCCCTGTGACTCCCGTGTCTCCCGTGTCTCCCGTGTCTCCCGTGTCTCCCCTGTCTCCCCTGTCTCCCCTGTCTCCCCTGTCTCCCCTGTCTTCCCTGTCTCCCTGTCTCCCCTGTCTCCCCTGTCTCCTCTGTCTCCTCTGTCTCCTCTGTCTCCTCTGTCTCCCCTGTCTCCCCTGTCTCCCGTCTCTCCCATGTCTCCCCTGTCTCCCCTGTCTCCCCTGTCTCCTCTGTCTCCCCTGTCTCCCCTGTCTCCCCTATCTCCCCTGTCTCCCCTGTCTCCCCTTTCTCCTCTGTCCCCCTTGTCTTCCCTGCCTCCCCCTGTCTCCCCTGTCTCCCCTGTCTCCCCTGTCTCCCCTGTCTCCCCTGTCTCCCCTGTCTCCCCTGTCTCCCCTGTCTCCCCTGTCTCAACGTATCTCCCGTGTCTCCCCTGTCTCCCCTGTCTCCCCTGTCTCCCCTGTCTCCCCTGTCTCCCCTGTCTCCCCTGTCTCCCCTGTCTCCCCTGTCTCCCCTGTCTCCCCTGTCTCCCCGTGTCTCCCCGTGACTCCCCGTGACTCCCGTGTCTCCCGTGTCTCCCCTTCCTCCCCTGTCTCTCCTGTCTCCGCTGTCTCCCCTGTCTCCCCTGTCTCCCCTGTCTCCCCTGTCTCCCCTGTCTCCCCTGTCTCCCGTGTCTCCCGTGTTTCCCCTGTCTCCCCTGTCTCCCCTGTCTCCCCTGTCTCCCCTGTCTCCCCTGTCTCCCCTGTCTCCCCTGTCTTCCCCGTCTCCCCGTCTCCCCCGTCTCCCCTGTCTCCCCTGTTTATTGACACGGTGGCGGCCCTGCGTGCCGCTGTCCCCGCACCACGCAGTCACACGCGCCCTGCAGGGTTTCACTAACAATCGATCCCAGCGCGACTGGTACGGATTCCCTATCGACTATTCGGTCCGCTGAGCAGTGAGCAGTGAGCAGTGAGCAGTGAGCAGTGAGCAGTGAGCAGTGAGCAGTGAGCAGTGAGCAGTGAGCAGTGAGCAGTGAGCAGTGAGCAGTGAACAGTGAGCAGTGAGCAGTGAGCAGTGGTTGCAGCGATGCCTGTCCTGGGTTACGCTGCAGAACTCCCGAGCTGAGGGCGATGTAACGGGAGGGGAGACCGGCCAGTATAGGTCACACGCGTGACCAGTGCTTAGGAGTGCGGAGCTGGGCGCTGTACTCTGGGCCACTATGGGCCAGACTCGGCTTCGACTCGAGCGTTCCATTAGCGGATTGAGCCGGACCCGGCTGTAAACGGTGACCACTATGCGTCGCTCGGACAGATGAAGTTAATTTGTCAACGCGGTGAAGTTATCGCTTCACTAGTGACCAGGTGAAGGCATCACTTACTAGTGGCGATGATAATCAACTGGCCCATAGACGGGTTTATCCTTCTTATGTGTGGTCATAGGCGTAGGAACAGGGGCAGGATGTCATGTGCCCCTCAGTTTTAGGTGAATTTTGTTCCTAAAACTTTTTGTTTTGTCAACTGAGGAAAAATTGAGCCACGAAAAGGCAGACCAAGACGAGAAGAGCTCAAATTTATTTTATTTTATTTATTGATTTGACATCATCGCCGACGGGATGGACAATTTATCGGCAAAAAGTCACACAGATAGAACCACCGAGCCATCACTGTATCACTTGCCTGGCACGGGGACAGTAGACAGACAGTAGGACAGTAGACAGTAGTGAACAGAAAACAAAGCAGACAATCATTGTTGATACGCAGGGCTGCTTCGGCCACCGTGTCAACAATGGCAGACACGGCAGACAGACAGGGCTGCCTCGCCACCGTGTCAACAATGTCAGACACGGCAGACAGACAGGGCTGCTTCGGCCACCGTGTCAACAATGGCAGACACGGCAGACAGACAGGGCTGCCTAGCCACCGTGTGAACAATGTCAGACAGGCAGGGCTGCCTCGCCACCGTGTCAACAATGTCAGACAGACAGGGCTGCCTCGCCACCGTGTCAACAATGTCAGACACGGCAGACAGACAGGGCTGCCTCGCCACCGTGTCACCAATGTCAGACACGGCAGACAGGCAGGGCTGCCTTGCCACCGTGTCAACAATGTCAGACACGGCAGACAGACAGGGCTGCCTCGCCACCGTGTCAACAATGTCAGACAGACAGGGCTGCCTCGCCACCGTGTCAACAATGTCAGACAGACAGGGCTGTCTCGCCACCGTGTCAACAATGTCAGACAGACAGGGCTGTCTCGCCACCGTGTCAACAATGTCAGACAGGCAGGTCTGCCTCGCCACCGTGTCAACAATGTCAGACAGACAGGGCTGCCTCGCCACCGTGTCAACAATGTCAGACAGGCAGGGCTGCCTAGCCACCGTGTCACCAATGTCAGACAGGCAGGGCTGCCTCGCCACCGTGTCAACAATGTCAGACAGGCAGGGCTGTCTCGCCACCGTGTCAACAATGCAGACAGGCAGGGCTGTCTGGCCACCGTGTCAACAATGGCAGACAGGCAGGGCTGTCTCGCCACCGTGTCAACAATGTCAGACAGGCAGGGCTGCTTCGGCCACCGTGTCAACAATGGCAGACACAGCAGACAGACAGGGCTGCCTCGCCACCGTGTCAACAATGTCAGACAGACAGGGCTGCCTCGCCACCGTGTCAACAATGTCAGACAGACAGGGCTGCCTCGCCACCGTGTCAACAATGTCAGACAGACAGGGCTGCCTCGCCACCGTGTCAACAATGTCAGACACGGCAGACAGACAGGGCTGCCTCGCCACCGTGTCAACATGTCAGACAGGGCAGACAGACAGGGCTGCCTAGCCACCGTGTCAACAATGTCAGACACGGCAGACAGGCCACAGGGCAGACAGAGGCATCAATTTACTACTGACTAGTGTTGCAAAAATCCTGAAATATTGAAAACCACGCCCGGCACCGCCACTGGCATATCTGAAATATTGCACCACAGAAGCACGTCATACCGTTGGCATAGGCTTACTTGGGTGCAACCAAGCCCGGCGTATGCACTGCATGTTGTATACTGAATTGAATATACATATTTGCTATATTTGAGCACCCCATAATCCCGGCAAGCTGTCTGGCTAGTTCTTTCAGGCCAGGCAAAAAACCGCCGGCCCTGAATTCAGGCCTAGCGCCCGGCGCCGGCTCCGTGGCTCTGAGTTTTGCAACTCTACAAGTGACGATGATAATCACCAAAGACAATCTGTAAATCTGCAAAGAAATCTTGCATAAAGGTTATTGGTTTCTCACAAAACAAGATAAAAGAACACTGCCCCCCCCCCCCACATACCCAAACTTGTCATGACGTTCCTACGTCCCTGTGTTTGGCCATCTATACGTGGGTGTAATGAACGAGACAGTTGAGCCGGTTAGAAACGACTACGTGAGTCTGTTTTTTCTATAAAAAAGGATGGTCAGGTAGACATCCGAATGAGAAACTGGTTTAAAGCAGGCGATACTGAGCTTCACGAGCATACGGAACAAGTCACTTCACTGGCTATTGTCACCTGTACGTAATTGATCAAATTAAATATTGCATTGCATTAGAAGGCAGTTGATAATCTATAGGTGGTCCAAAGAAGAGATAAAATTATGTCGACGCATTTCCTTTGACGAAGTCCTTAAGTGGCGTCTAATACAATGTCATATGCAATCAGTTCTGATTGTATTGCCAATTCTCCCATACCTAATTACTGGCCAATTCCATACCTAATTACTGTCCAATTAATTATTGCCAATTCTCCCATACCTAATTACTGGCGTCTACCTGTCAGACCGTGTCTTAGAATATGAATTTAATATGACTTGAATTTAAATTTATTTAATTATTCAACTCCCCTGTGTAATGCGATGGCTCGATACACATAATCACCGTCTGTGTTTCTCCTCTCCCTCGTCTTGATCTGCGAGGATCAGGGCGGATGCGATGATGGTCTATATAGACTGACCCGCCGAACACAGCGGTACGGCGGCGCAGCCTAACAGTCACATGAAGCTCCAAACCAGAGAGCGAGCGGTTAACGTTAGCAGGACACTGGCCTGATGACGTCATCACGGTTATACTGACATACACGTTACACCGGCCGGAGACAAGAACAGTGTTGAGGCAAAACAAACGCGATGGCCGATTGACACCGGCTAGGGACTTGTTCTACTAGTTTCGAACAGGTCAGTTTATGACAACTCTATGAAACCGAGCTCTTGACGATTGCTCGTTTCTACACTAGTGGCCGGCAATGCGATCGGGGCATTGCCTTGGGTTCAAAATAGTAATTTGGTTTTACCTCCCTGGGGGGTTTGTTTTGCCCTCCCCCCTCGGAGTCGGCGACCCCAATGGATTTTAGGCCGCTGTATCGCGCACGCGACCTGCGAGTATCAAGTCCGTGTCACCAACCGTGTGACCTGAGGAGGCGAACAAATCAAAAATGATGGCGCCCACTTGTTGACACTTGGCACGTGCCACGTTCCATCGATTGATCAGAAAACGATACCATCATCTGTCCCCCGTGTTGCCGCATCGAACGATGCCACCTACGTCGAAATCGGCCCAGCCGTTTGGGCTCCACGTGCCAATATGCTCCATCGAACACACACACACACACACACACACACACACACACACACACACACACACACACACACACACACACACACGCACGCACGCACGCACGTACGCACGCACGCACGCACGCACGCACGCACGCATGCACGCACGCACGCACGCATGCACGCACGCATGCACGCACGCACGCATGCACGCACGCACGCACGTACGCACGCACGCACGCACGCACGCACGCACGCACGCACGCACGCACGCACGCACGCACGCACACACGCACGCACGCACGCACACACACACACACACACATACACACACACACACACACACACACACACACACACACACACACACACACACACACACACACACACACACACACACACACACACACACACACACACAAGCTCCTCCCACTTTCCGAGCGACAGCCCGGTGAAAATCTTCTAACTCTGAAAAAAAAACATGTAAACATGTTTCTAATTTTTCTACGATTTTGAATTACTCCTCTGTGATTCTTAACTGTATAAAATGTACCTACATATATGCCATAGTGTGAAAATTATAGATATTGCTTTTAACAGCACTTTCACCTATCTCGAAAAGTAATACACAATGCCATATAGAATAAGACACACACATACTTGTACTTTGTAGTTCCCCAGAGATCCGGACGGCCTGCCTATTTCCGAACCGTTCCAGCTGCTTCGAGGCCGCGACATTCTCGTTTCATCTGATTGGCGCAATTTCATCCTCAATTCAGACGGCTGGACAGGCAATACTTGAGTCCCGATTCGTCGATCCCATGAGACCCGACAGTTTTGTTCGCCGATGGCGCCGAAATCCCGGCGATGCCTCTGTAGCGGCAGGATGAAAGAGGTCGTTACGTGACCGGAAAGACCGCTATAAGGCAGGCGGACGCAACTCCGGAGCCAAATGCGTCTCTCCGTGTCGGACAGAGCCTGCGAGTCGGAGCCTGCAGGCGGAATGTAGAGTGGAGACAGAGCCGAAGCCGGGGCGAAATTAAATGTCCAAACTCGGTCGGCAGAGGACGATTTAGTCCATAGCTCAGTCCGGGTGGTGTGGCTGGCTGGCTGGCCGGCATGGCAAGATAGGCGGATGATTAGTTACGTGATGGACGGGGGTCAATCAATACAAATGGTCGCTATTAGTTATTGGTTAAGTTTCCGTGGTGTGCGGTAGTTGGTCGTGTGAAAACAAAGAGCGCGTCAGATGACGGGTTTAGACTTGTTATAGGGCCTTGGTTTCAGAGATCACAACGAGAGTAGTTTGTAAACTGGTGCGCTTGCGTATCAGCATGTCAGAGGATTCCATTTACACGGAGCTGATGTTTAAAGAAAATATATATAACTGCCTAGTGTTGCATCATGCATGTTTCATAATTTGATTGGCTATGCAATACTGGAGCAAAGTGGCGTATGTGTTTTACTTTTCACGCGATTCCAAAGGTGTACTTTGTCGCAGCCCTTTTGCACTTAAAACGGTTTATCATGGGTGCTACCGTTGCTGGCTGAATTCGCCGATATTAAATTAACATGAACAGTTTGAACACTTCTGTCATCTACAATGCTTCACTCCTACAGGGACAATCAACCTTTCTTCCAGTGCTGTCGACGTCAGTGTCAACAACCACTTTCTCTATATTCGTGTGTTATTGTTTTTTATCTCAAATAAATGTAATCGTCCCTAGAGTTCATGAACCACACAAACCTGCATCATGAATACCACGACCTTATGTCCTAGCTGCATTTAAACCGAGACTGTTTATTTTTTTGAAACTCTTCCTGCCTGAAAAAGTTAACACGCTCTGCCTTATAGTTTATTTCCCCTGGAGCTGGCTACAATATGTATTTCTTTATATCCATATCAATTTTTCCCCGTCTGTCCGTGAGCAGCTGAATTGGCTTATGAGATGCCCATCAGTCTTGCCGTAGTTGAGTGATGGGACGGAAGCTATTCGGAGGATGACGAATGACGTCCTATCTGTAAGAAGACGACGCCCGCGTACAGCAGCCGTTTCCTATCGCAGCGGCCTCGGGTCTTATAAGTAACACAACTAGATGCTTTTCCAAGTACGCTGGTGGCACCACATATTTCGTAATGGGCCTATGACGTACAATACAAATACACGAGGTATGTGTGCAGGGGCGTCGTCTTCTATCGGTCTGGTAGGGCCCAAGCCATATAAATGTTCATTTGGGCCCCACCAATGCCTCTCTGGGCCCTATCAAAGTTTTACAACATTTCCTAAAAGAGAAAAATAAAAATAAAAAGGCATTGCTATGAAGCATATACAAATGTATAACATGGACCATGTGTGGCAATTCAAATAACTAAATATCATAAGTTTGGGTTGTTCGAAGTCATCAGTCATCATATATGAGTTGCTACGAGTTGTTCAATATCATAACATGTATCCCTTACTCAAGCATTTCCATAATGATTTAAACAAACAAAATTATTCATGAAATGACAGATTCTAGCATCCATGGGAAATGACTGGGGAGATCAAAGGGTCTGGACAGTGTCTGACCTTGAAAGGATCCCTAAAGCAAACCCCAATGGAAATATGCGCCAATCCTATATTCCAACATCAGTAGGTATATGACACTATATTGCAAAATGGCTGGAGTTCTGTCCATCCAATCTGTGTCTCAATCTAATTTGACATGGGATACACTCTTAACCCGCGCACTGCAGGGGCTTTGCGCCGAACACGAACTGCAGGGGGGGTTGATTTCCCCCCCCCCTGAGATCTCAAAAACTAAGTAACGTAGCGAGAAGCAGAAAAAGGCATTTGATAGCTTCATACATTTTCTATCGAAAGTATTTCAGTGTTTTTTAAGTCATGTCAAAATTGAGGTCACCAGAGGTCATCAAAGGTCAAATTTTCCAGTTTTTTCCTGTTTTAGGACATCGCTCCAGAAATTCCCATATATCTCAGATACGATGATAGTTAGAAACAAACGGAAAAAAGCAAACGCCAGCCAGTTAAATTTGTAATCGATGAGATGTCCTCAGATTTGATCTCAGGTCAATATTTGAGGCGCCAGAAGTCAAAAAGAAAAACAAAATCCGTTTTTTTTGCTAAATCGTGTTTTGCTATTAACTTTTTACTTAATAAAGCTAACGGAAACCTGTTTACGCCATTGTGTTTATCTTGTCAAGGCGCTTTGAATGATGTATATGGTGACCTTGTTAAGTTAACTTAACAATCTGACCTAAGGTCAAGGTCAAGTGGTGACCCAAGTAGGGCATGTTGCATATGGGAAGACGTGTCTCGACGAGACAAACACATTGAAGTCTGTTTTACTTCTCTATCTTCATAATGTCGAGAGTTATTGACAAAAAAAAAGTGATGGTGACCTCGCATGACCTGAAATGACCCAATAGGGGTCACTGAACAAAACTTACACTTGGATCATCAAGAATATCCTATAATAACATGATCCAGAAGTAATTGGACTAGTACCATGCATATCCTTGACATAGGAAGCATTTGTATATTTCCCCATTGACTTATGGGGAGGTTACGAAATTGACCTGACCTTAGGTCACCGATATCAAAATTCCGAGTTATTTGAATTGTAAGTACTGATACTCTCATGACATCCTGTAAGTTTCAACCTGATCTGTGAAAAACTCTGGCTTTGGCACAACTGCAAAATCTGGTGTCTGGTGACCTGACCTGAGATGACCCGATCATTTTTTCTTCTTCTCAAAGTGTGCGCAATTGATGTCTTAACAGGTGTATCAAAACCCGGCGGCGCTGCGCGCCGCCGTTGTTTCGCTATCTTTGAAAAACCTGAGGGGGGGGGGGGGGGGGGGGGGGCGGAAATCAACCCTCCTGCAGTGCGCGGGTTAGTATCTCACACTTTATTGAATCAGTCCACAAATTGCGAAATGAAATTCTTGCATGAAATAAAGACGCCTGTGCCAATCCTAGAAACGGTTCGTAAGATCGGGCATGTTCGACTTGTTTGAGGTGTCAGACGCGTTCGGAGGTCGAGCATGCCATTTTTCGAAGAAAAAAAACGTTCTTCCAAATGGTCTGTAAGAATCATAATTCATGATTGAGGCAATCTAAGAGCGTGGAATTCAACTGTGCAATTGTCAATTTGACCCATGAAATGGATCAGCAGTTATACACCAAATAATCTTAATTGATACAATGTTAAGTGAATCTGAAAGTGCTGAAATTGTGCAACTTCATCATTTCGTTCTTAGCACATTGAAGTACTAATCTGGAAATTTCATAAGGTGAATTTTACGCACTGGAATTCCCGAGTCATAAATTGTGAACATTGCAGACTTTTTGGAAGTACTTTTTCGGGAAAATGGGCACGTTCTGTCTCTGAACGCGTCCGACGCTAAAACAAGTGAAAAATGCCCGAGGTGGTATCTTACGAACTGTTGCTATAATGCGTCTTAAATTTGCACAGGAGTCCTCAGAACATGTAAGCATCTCATTTGACCATTTGTAGACCAATTGTATAAAGGCTTTGATGGCGATTTTTGCATTGTGACCTTTTCCCACAAATTGCTAACTTCTTAACGCTTTGTGGGTGGGAAAATGGCATCCGATTTTGCTATACAAAAAATGCATGGCCTCATTGCATTCATGGGCTTCGATGAGCATGTCTCGTCATCGATAAAACAAATATTTATTTTGAAACGCTCAAGTGATGCCGCTTCTCAACCACAGTAGATGGTACGTCTACTGAAATAAAAACAAAGCAATGAGTTTGAAAGTTTGTAATTTCTTGATTGGTTTCACTGATCTGCAGGATGAGCTAGGTTGAAACACAAAGCAAAACTGTCATACTGCCGAAATATTGCAGACGACTTCTATCGCTTATCGCGAATGATGGTCATTGTCCGTATGTCTAGCAAGTAGCATCAGACACCATGGCATGGGATGGTAGTTGCATTGTTTCCTCATTTATTATTCGTCTTTCACACATGATCAGATTCGCAACTTCGAAGTAGGTCACATATACAGAGTCACAATTCCCAGTGATCGCAGGCTGGGTGTCGTGCCATCTTCAGGTACATCTTAATAAGTGACTACGCACGGGCCGAGTGGGTCAAAGGCTCGGCCGGGGATTTTTGCCTACTATGTTGGTTTTGCGTGCATGAAATTAATATCATCTAATGTACTTGCTTAAATATTAATGCGTCGCTTTTACCCCGTTAAAACGAAATATTCCGTGCTGGACTGGGTTACATCAGCGTACTGCTGTGCCGGTCTGGGCTGTGTGTCGGTTTTATCGAAAAGTTGCACTTGAGCCGGTCACCATGTGCAAGAAGGCTGTCCATCACAGGGATGGACAGAACTCCAGAAGGGTAACATTTCCTCCCCTTTACCCGCGAAATGGGCATCCGTGACGATATTTGAATCCGGTGATGTTGTTGCAGTGAACAAAGTGTAAATTGTTTATTTTTTATATAAAAAAATGATTGGAGGCTGGAGCTAAACATTAAGTGCCTGAAATCCGAGGAGAACCCCAAATTGATGGTAGGTTAGGTTTCGGCGTAGCGGTTGGGGCCTACCATCATTTTCGTAAAACGACACCCCTGTATGTGTGTTATGCAATTCTTAGGACTCACTTCTCTTGTTACTAAAGCCCCAGATAAGTGTTCTAGAATTGGGGAAGATGCACACATTGTCAAACCGACACAAACTACATATCGGCTTCTCCTATTCATTTGTAAAATAAAATAACCGCTTATCCAACTGCCAATAATACATCAGACACATTGATCAGTTGACCCATGCAGAGCTGTCAAAGCAAGGCTCGCCTTTCTCTGAATTAATTCCTAACGTAAGTAACAGACAAAAAGCAGAGGACCTCAGCTCTCCGCTTCCCTTTCCTACACGAATGGCGCACAACGCCGAGAGGCGAGAGGTGGGGACCGAGTCTCGGCGGACGAGCAGCCGCGAGCAGCGGTCTGCTGGCCGGCGCAGCCGCCGCGTCGTTGCCATGGTTACGAGGCTGGTCGTCGGATGGCGGCCAGGAGCGAGCCCCGCCAGCCTCACATGTATCCGTGTCTGCTGCGGGGGGACGTCGGTACCTGCCGTCAACGCCGATACCCACCGACGCACACTGCCTGACGTGAGCAGAACTTCAGCGAAGCGGCACTGCAGGTGTTCAGGTGAACAGTTGTGCGCTGTTGGTGTATGGTGAGGTAAGTGGTGTTTGAGTTGGAATTATAATCGGCTGACTTTGGCGGTCAATAACGCGAGAAGTTTCCGTTTGATTACAGTTTTGTTTGGCAATGTGCGTCACGCAGTTTCTTTTAAGGCAGGTGTACTCCTTTAAAATCAACATTCGACTAATTCACACATGAACTGGACTATTTTAACAAAATGACAGGAGTGGAATTCAAAAGAGACGTGTAACACAAGAGCTCATTATAGCTGAAGATTAGTCGAAATTGTTTAAATTGATGGCCCATGACCGAAAGTATAAAACATATAACTACAAATGTGGCCATTATATATACATATTTGGTCTACTGATGTTCGACTTGAGTTTGGGGTAAAAAAAAGTTTTGAGTTTGGGGTAAAAATTTCGCTCTGTTTCGTCCCCCCTCCCCGGAGTGGCGTCGAGCCGTCAGCGCGAAGAGTCGCTGAGCGGGGGGGGGGGGAGGTGGCGTCAAAGAAAAGAAACTTGTTGAGCGACGGAGGAGGCGAAAAGTTGTTGAGGGGGGAGGAAGGTAAATCACGAACGACTTCCCAGGATAAAAAAAAATCACAACCTCCCGGTACGGTTTGGGGGACAAAAACTTGCCTTTGCCTACCGATTTTTCGTTTGGGGTCCATTGCCTGTTTTTCCCTAACGTAGATCCGCCACTGCCACAGGGACTTTTCGAAAACCTTGCATTTGCTTGCCTTTGCCTGATAGGGTTGGTAAGAGACGAGTACGCACTTATTACAGGTATGCGTACGCCCTCCATGACACATCGAACTTTGCGTATATAAGAGGAAAACATGGCAACCACGTGTTTCAGTAACCGGAAACTTTGCAACGAACCGTAAATCTGAACTCTCACTCTTACACACTTATGCCCAGGCGGCGAGGACCCAGGGGTATCAAAATGTTGTTGCAGTTCAATAATTGGATCTGAATAATTCGTTCAATAATGATCATTAACAAATCAACGATCAAATATTTATGTACCCTTTGTTACGTTACCAGTTCAGATACTAAAAGTCTGCTTCATAATTGAAGTGTGAAAAGTATATTGGGAAAAGTATATTACACAGTAAACACACAGATTGCTTTGCGCATCTTTGCCCTCCAGAGGCATGCGTACTGTTGGCCGACAGGTGCCTACTCTTCACACGATACATGTTCAGAAATAGCGCACCAATTGCTGATACATGTTCAGAAATGGCGCACCAATTGCTGATACATGTTCAGAAATGGCGCACCAATTGCTGATACATGTTCAGAAATGGCGCACCAATTGCTGACACATGTTCAGAAATGGCGCACCAATTGCTGATACATGTTCAGATATGGCGCACCAATTGCTGATACATGTTCAGATATGGCGCACCAATTGAAGCGAGAGGATTAGACCACCACATATTACGCACAATATTATGCTATTTCCAAATAACCAACAATGATGAATCAACCGGCACTTGTCTGGGAAAGTAAACAAAATCGCTACCTGTTGCGTTACATAAGCATCACGTCAATGAGTTGACGAATCTCAGAACGACTCATCTCATCTCAGAACGACAAATGAAACCGCACCGCGCGTACAGTTTGGATCTCTTGTGAAGGCAATGGTGGCTTGCTTATGACACTAAAAAGCGTTGCTCCGACATTGCTAGGGAGGTGAAACAACTGGTGCGTACTCTTACCCCTGCACAGTGCCCGCTCTTACCCGCTCTTACCCGCTCTTACCCACTCTTACCTGCTCTTACCTGCTCTTACCTGCTCTTACCCGTTCTTACCTGCTCTTACCCGCTCTTACCCACTCTTACCTGCTCTTACCTGCTCTTACCCGCTCTTACCTGCTCTTACCCACTCTTACCCGCTCTTACCCGCTCTTACCCGCTCTTACCCGCTCTTACCCGCTCTTACCTGCTCTTACCCGCTCTTACCTGCTCCTACCTGCTCTTACCCACTCTTACCCGCTCTTACCCGCTCTTACCCGCTCTTACCCGCTCTTACCCGCTCTTACCCGCTCTTACCTGCTCTTACCCGCTCTTACCTGCTCCTACCTGCTCTTACCCACTCTTACCCGCTCTTACCCGCTCTTACCCGCTCTTACCCGCTCTTACCCGCTCTTACCCACTCTTACCCGCTCTTACCCGCTCTTACCTGCTCTTACCTGCTCTTACCTGCTCTTACCCGCTCTTACCCGCTCTTACCCGCTCTTACCTGCTCTTACCTGCTCTTACCCGCTCTTACCTGCTCTTACCTGCTCTTACCCGCTCTTACCCGCTCTTACCCGCTCTTACCCACTCTTACCCGCTCTTACCTGCTCTTATCCGCTCTTACCCGCTCTTACCCGCTCTTACCCACTCTTACCCGCTCTTACCTGCTCTTACCCGCTCTTACCTGCTCTTACCCGCTCTTACCTGCTCTTACCCGCTCTTACCCGCTCTTACCCGCTCTTACCCGCTCTTACCCGCTCTTACCCTACATATCTCAATTTTGAAATGGGGAACTGAAGGTCTGCTAAACGTGAAATAAGTGATAACAAAAAAGATTACTTCCTTATCTGCGGTAAGTTATACATAACTATCATACAATTTACAATTATCATATTAAATCGACAGTTGTCATTTTATAAACGATTAACTTAAAACATTTTGTTCTCGTAATATTTACGCAAAATAATCACTTAAGTCGTATTTGATTTCACCAGCAATATGAACTCGCTCAACAAGCTATTTTCCCAGTATTGGTGAACTACAAGTATATAACGCAAGGTTTCTGATACCATTGGCTGTTAAACCCTTCGACTAAATACTCCGATTTTTGTTCTAAACCTAGTAAATATAACGGCTTCGGGTATGCGCTTTCTTTCGAAAGACCCATTCGCCACAGTATTATGTGAATAATACCACAGCGTAGCCCGTATTGATGGGCGACACACAGCTTTGTACCAGGAGTCGGGAGTGGCACGTCCGATCGACCTACAACCGATATAACATGCGTCAGCAGACTGCTGTTTGAGCGGCTTCAATCCTCCACTTACGACGATCAAATCATAGCTCGTCATCGGGGCGGTGACGTTATGTGCATTTCTAAGTTAAACTGGTGACCTGTGTGCGCAGTACATGCGGTAGAAAATATGACCAACACATGCGATTGCCCAATGCAAATATGAGTGTTTCGATTTCACCTACCACAAACCAAGCCTGATGCATGTATGCAGTTGTTACAAGAGGTGGCATAGGGGTGGCATAGGTCATGTCAATCTGCGGTGGACATTTGTATGTATCTATCCGCCAGCAGGGGAAAACCAAAAGTGATCAGATTTTTAAAAGAAACTTTAAAAAAAACTCCGGTTTGGTAAAAAGTAAAAAGAAGAAATGTTCTACACCAATTTTCGGGCTTGCTACGCTGACTTTAAGCGATTATTGCAACTGTATCTTTACATGACGCCTTATTTTCACCCCAAAGACGCCTCATTGGCAAGCTTCCGCATGTCTAGCCAGAAAGCATACCTGCAGCCTGTCAAGCCACAGGCTGTGGTCAGTTCTCTCATTACATGACGGAAAACGGTTGGAAATTCCAAGCAGGTAGTAGAGTTACCATGCGCCCGTCGCTTCCAAAAATTAGCTGGACCCTAATTCGCATCATGCATGAAAAGCATGAAAGTGGATTTGAATCCCTGATAAGCCATTTAATCGTTGACTATATCAGGAGGAATATTTGGCATCAATTGACAGACAAGGGTGTGTCGGTGTAGTGCATGGTACATGCCACATAGGGACAAAGGCACATATTAGCTGTTTTCACGAAGGATTATTGCGCTGAAAAGTTTTAAAATGTTTTAGCATACAAGTCTTAGTATACAAGTCTTAAGTATACAAGTCTTATAAAAGTCTTAAAACGGCTCGTTTTAAGATTTTATAAGACTTTTATACTTAAGACTTTTATGCTAAGACTTGTATACCATATACCATTTTATTTTGTACCATTACCATTATATACCATATATTATACCATTTTATACCATATATTTTGCACAACTTGCCTGATTTTGAGTTATTTTTGCACAATGTTCAACCATGCCTTTTTATGAAGTTCACCCTCAACGAATTATGTCCTTTGATAACTAAGATGAAATCGCATTAAGCGGTCAGCCAAACAAAAGTCCCACTACCTCTTGCTGTCTATAAAAAGAATTAGCGAAATTCGATGTCAGGTTCATTAAATGTTTATACAACATATTTTTCGACCAGATGTTGCGCACCGAAATTTGGATCGACAAAAATGTTTCCAGAGTATGGATCACTGATTTGCACACGCTAAAGCGGTAAGTGGGCAGACCAGGGATAATCCAGACAAGGCATTACATCTTTGCGGTACATCTTTGTTTACAAATGTAGGCCTAATGTTTTGATTGGATGCACTTCCGAGATCAGGACATACGCTTAGAAAAACTTTGCTGGCCCTGACTCCGCTATCCGATCGCGAAATTCCAGGTCATCAGCAGATTTTAAGGTGGGCAAACACCAATAACAGTTTTATTTTTCACAGTGTATGGCCGTTTCTTTTCCCTGCAAAAAACTTCGGTGCACCCCCTTCCTTCCACTAAATAACTAATCCCCATCATCCGTCTCTTCCTAACTAGCTCCAGTTCACCGTTCCCCCCCCCCCCCAATCAATGGCTCCCGTACCCGACCGACTCCCCTCCCTCTTATATAGTCCCAGCATTCCACCGATCCCCTCCGGTCCAGTGTCGCCAAATGGGATCGATGCCAGCAATCCAGTTTTCACTTAACCCGAGCAATAATGATTCTGTCAGTGGCTCGGGCCATAGGAAGTCGATAATCGATGGCCAGCTCCTCTGTTGCGATGGATTAACATGGAGACCCAGAGGGGGACAATGAGGAGTTTATAGGCTGTGAGTACATGCAGCCAAATACAACATACATATGATCGCATGACCATTGGCCACTAAGGACAGTTATCGCAACGTCTTCTCCAGAGCGCCGCTATTTAAACGATACTTCTAAAACCTGACAAAAATGCATACCTATTGTGTGTTTAGAAAATTGCGAGCGGCCATACTTCCATGCAATCTCCTTGGGCAGAAACGGTGCCCGCACCCTTCTCAAAAAGCACAAATTCAGCCTGCTACGTCGACATACCAGACAAATAATGAAAGGAAATCAAGTTTAACTAGGATAAGTTTAAGCTCATAGTGCTATGTAAGTAGAGACAATTTAATATATCTCAACGCAAGACAATGGTTTAGGCGAGACTGTTCCTTGATGCTTGTATTCGTCCTATATCATCGTCATAGACCACAATGCTCGGCCCTAGAATTGTTTAGAATTACAATTGGTTTGAGAATTTCCAGGACTTGACACAATGTTCCACAGGGAATAATTTATCAGTCTCGTGTATCCAATACGACCGCTAGAACTGCTAATGCAGCACTATCACTTCCCTGAATCGTTGACCTTTCTCATTATGGGCCCCATAATGACCAGCGTAATGCAGGCGGCCACCTTTGTTCTTCATTTGTCTATGTTCGCCAATAGTTTTTGGATATTGTACTAAGTAAATATATTTGAATGAGTTACCATGTAGGCAGTTTTGTGTTATGGTATCGAAATTAATGTGAATAAGCCATCTGATACCATTTGAGAAATGTTGGGGAGCGCCAGCCTGGTGTGACGTCAGCACAACACCAGTGGGATCACCCAGCGCCAGTCACCAACTCAGTGTCATCTGCGCGTCTGGCGAGCCCCTCGTGTTCACCGTTGGCTTTTGTGTTCATTCCGCCATAAGGCACGCGGTGAATGCTAAGGGCGAGTCGGCTCACACCGAGAACGGACGGCACGGCGAGTCAAGCACTACCAGTGAGTGAAGCCTGAAGAGAGTGAGAGAAACAGCGAGTTAGGCACCTCGAGTCGGGCACGTCGAGGCAGGCATGACCAGTCAGTCACGGCGAGTCAGGCACCTCGAGTCGGGAACGAGTCAAAATGCAATTACAGCTAGTCAGGTATGACTGGTCAGGCACAGCGAGTCAAGCATAGCGAGTCAAGCATAGCGAGTCCAGCATAGCGAGTCAAGCACATCGAGTCAGGCACTGTGAGTCAGGCACGGTGAGCCAGGCACGGTGAGCCAGGTACGGAGTCAGGCACGGTGAGCCAGGTACGGAGTCAGACACGGTGAGTCAGGCACAGTGAGCCAGGCACGGTGAGCCAGGTACGGAGTCGGGCACTGTGAGTCAGGCACTGTGAGTCAGGCACTGTGAGTCAGGTACAGAGTCAAGCACTGTGAGTCAGGTACGGAGTCGGGCACGGCGAGTCAGGTACGGAGTCGGGCACGGTGAGTCGGGCACGGTGAGTCGGGCACGGTGAGTCGGGCACGGTGAGTCAGGCACTGTGAGTCAGGCACTGTGAGTCAAGCACTGTGAGTCAGGTACGGAGTCGGACACTGTGAGTCAGTCGGGTACACAATAACGTCCACCACGTATAGTACACACACGTGCGCAGTGACGTGACCTCTGACTGATGTAACTATAACAAAAGACGGCGTCCTAGGTCGGGGATTCGTGGTGTGGAATGTTCGCATTTGGAGGTTATGCTTATCTCCCACCATACCAGTTGAAGAATCTACTTAATATCCCAAGGCGGGTCAACAGGTCACAAGATTTGCTAAATATAGGTGCTGAATTCACCGGTGTTCCGGATACTTCAGACTGTTCTGCCAGGCGACTTCGCCGTTAATTCGTTTAGTCTCATGGCATAGAGCTTTGGTACAATGCAAAGTTTGTAAAGAAAGCCTCTCTTTCAGATAAGAATTGGCTCAGAGGCCCATAAGCTTATGAATTAAAATGTTTATCTTGATAAACTTGGTAAGTACATCATTTGATGGAAAACGCAATGAAGCTAACACCATTTTTTTTGCAAAGGAATAAAGTTTTTCATTTCATTGTGGAACACCTCAGAGAGGGTACCAAGTGCTGATCTAAGAGGCATATAGAACAATACAATTATTGCATACCGCCGTTAAGCGGTGTGTGACAAATGTGGGTACCACAATTAGGAGGAAAAAACGTTTAATTAAACACACAAGGATTCAAGAAACAGAGGCTCGCTTTATAATGCATTTGTTTGAGCTAGGGTGTCTTCAAAGTCCAAATTTCATACAGCAGCTTTCTGGAATGTGGCCATTAATTACATATGTGGCACTTCAGAGCTCGTTTATTCCCATCTGGACAGTCAGTCGAAGACGGTTATTGCTAGGCCTATTTTACATAATACTCTTTTCTCAGAGAAAAGTGTCATGTAAGTGTTCCGTGGCGGATAGAGTCTCAGGAAAATTGAATTAATTTATTTACTCAATAAATTTGTTTTAAGCTCGGTCAGGGCAAATTGCATCTAATTGTGGATGATAAATTATGTTAATAACAATTTGAAACATAATTGAAAGGGCTTTGCTTGCCGGATTTGCCACGACGAAATTTGCGCGTCTTGTAAGTGCTGCAAGTGGGCTGTCGTCTTTAAGTTATTCGATTTTTCTTCTGTGACAATTTGCCCTTCTTGTTCGGTTGACATAGTTATTAGGTAACTGTGAAGTAAGGGTGCGTTCGGAGTGCGTGGAATTTCGTGGTTTCCATGGATTATTCCACGTTTGGTCGTTCGGTGTGCGCTGATCGGGAGAATTTCGCGGAATATTTCACGGAAAGACGGGGAATCGCCAGAGGTTACCCCGGCGTTTTCCTTCAGGATGGCGGCACCCAGCGGCCATTTCGTTACGTGAATTGTCATCATCATCATGTATTTCGTTTAGCCTCCATAAAATGGCTTTTATGGCCAAGTGTCATACAGTATGTTGCAGTACAATTACAGCAAAGCACAGTTGAGACTACTCTAATATACCTAAGGATCAACCAATGCGGTCAAAACATGATATAATGACCAAACAAACTACTGCTCATCCGGCCCCCGCAACCACGCCCGCACAGCTTCCCGACATCCGCGAGCGGTCACCGCATCCCGAACATCAGAGGGGGACCGGTTCCACACATAAGTCGCCCGGTAGGTAAAAAACCTTCGGGCCAACTCCCTGCGCACCCGAGGCAGCTGCAGTAGACCGGCAAGAGCACCGCGCGTGTCTCGGACCGTCACGTCACTCCGGTACAAGACCCGATCTCGCAATGCGTCGGGAGCGCGCGGGTGATGCATGGCTCTGAACATCATGGCTACGTCACGTTCGGTAATCAGGTCATCAAAGGTCGGCCAGTTAAGCTGATTTAAAAGCGATGAGACATGATCGCGTTTTTTAGAACAAAATACAATGTCCTGTACTGGGCGAGAGTGGGGTGATATTGAACGTATTATGAGAATCGTAGCTGAGCTTGATAATAATTTTCATTAAAAATGTCACGTGGAAGTGCACTAAAAACCTAATCAATTGCGTGACGCAGAAGTAAGTCACGTAACTTGGCGCACTCACGTTCGCATGAAATTTCTTATCGTCGTGCCCAAACGACCAAGAGGAATTCCATGACGTCACGTGAAATATTCCACGCTCTCCGAACGCACCCTCAACTACAGCTGAAATGAAACATGAGTTGTAGTGAACGGTCGAAACTATCTTTATTCATATTTTCAGGAAACTGTGCCATTAACTCCGCAACCATTCAGAGGATATTTCGTAACATCGAAAAGAAATGTACAATATTAATTAATATGCTCTTACTTATTAAAACCCTAATGTTGTGCCAAACCATTTTCATCTTCTCTTTTTGGCTGGTATAATTACATTTGGCTGTCGGTTTCCGAGTTGCCCTTGCTTGGATGCTGCAAATCTGCCAATCCCGATCTCGCCAATCCAGCTCGCCAATCCAACTCGGTATCGCGAGGTCATGAGGTCATGAGGTCATGAGGTCATGAGGTCGCGAGGTCGTTAGCCTAACCGAATCCCAAAGTGGGTGTCGGAGGAACAGCGTCCAACTTCAGTCGTTCCCTCTGGACAGGGCTAATGGAATGGCCGGGCGAAAATGGAATGGAGATGGAACGTGAGTGGAGCAGATTAAATTGCCATAGTTTGGACGGTTTTGACACAATATCCGGCATTCAAAGGCCACCAAAAGGGGCTTAATGCCTGTTATCCGGAGATAGTTTAAATAGTTGAGGAGTCTCACGATGGTTGTACAATTGGATGCCGACAGAAGGAAACGGTAGGTAGGCAATGTTCATATCGCTCGCATGAGGGCATGTAGGAGGAAGCGAGAGCGGCATTTAAATGTGGCCATTCGAAGACATACATGACTTGTGATACCATAGTTTCACAAATTGCTAATATTTGGTAGCTAGACGTTCTCCCTCTCCGAGATTCATATGTAAATAACACGCGAGGATATTTCATCGTAGCCCTGTTTTGAACCTGAGTCATGCAAAATATAATTTTCGGTCGTGAGTCTGTGTTCCTACGGTTGTTCAGAGCTGCAGGAATGGACTAGTTGCAGGTTGTTTGGTGAATATTTGCAAAACAATAAGAACAATGTGCTGATGAACGTGATACATATCATTTTGCATACAAATCAATATTTCGAGATATATTTGTATGTAAAAGTTTATAATTTATAAAGCACTTGATGTTGTGACGTCAGAACACATATAACTATTTTAGGTACCTCCACAGGAAGTAGTCAAGAGGGCTCAGATTCGGAGGCTGCCCTCACTGAAACACTGCCCCAGAAACGACTTGTAAAATGCGACCGTGCCTCAATGTTGTTCTGAAATAGCTTCTGTCGGGTCCAGAGCTTGTATGGATATAGATACAGATCATCCCTAGGATCCGTTTGGCTGCAGCGATCCCTTAAAATGCCTTTGAACTTCCGTTAAGATTATTGATTTGGTCACAAGGTAGAATTCCACAATTTTAGTTTGATGTTTGTTTCCGTAAAGCCGCGTGATGACAAAATAAATGACATCTGATAACTATTTTCCGTTTCACGTGCTTTGATTTCCGTGCGACAAGTATGTTGTTTATTTTTCTGTTGAACCTCCATATTGAAAATAAATTTGTCAACCGAGTTGCTCAAGACTACCCCAGGTAACTTTGATCGCCTGCTGCTATTGCATTTGATGCTTATGTTTGTATGCTGGTGCTTGTTGTTTGACCTGAATTATGTGAAAATAAACTAGCCCTTAAAGGAAATAGTCACCTTCGGAATTTTTTTCAGAACACGATTTTATTATATTTTTTAATACAGTTTCTTTTTTTCTGTTTAAAAATGGTCCTACATCGCGCCAATTCAGGACAGAAGGTTGTAAATTATTGATTTTATGGTGTGCGTTATTGGTCTGCGCATGCTCCATGGCAGTGCTGGCACTTTCAGACGGTACGGTACATCATATATGCGCCGTATTCCTTCGCCAAAAAGTCAAATATCTTCGGCTGGAGAGTCTTTTCAGCCAATGCAAGTTCCAGATAAGGATTTCTCAACACGGGCTACAAAACTGCTATTTCAGTTCAAAACCCATGTTGAAGGTGAACTATTTCCTTTAAGTGGGAAAACCCCGAAAAAAACTTTGATCGCCTGAACTATTGCCATCTGTCGCCACGACCAATCAGAGAACAGAACTATAAATTACGTAACTATGCTTACTTATTTTAATTACTGACAAATTGGAGGAATGTATAGTAAAGTGACACTTTATAAAATATTTTTTATTCATTTGCTTTTTATCAAAACAGTGGGTTAGGTAACCTGCACCTAGTCCATTATGAAGTCATCACACGCTACTATGGAGCATGACTGCAACATAGCGAACATTTTCATCACGCTTCATTTTTTAGCTAAACGCATTGCTTACTACAACAGGAATATTAAAGTTGTCTTGTGGTTGGGCCCTCGTTCACTTTTGTTTCCTCTTGAGCAGGCACGTAGCCAAGGGGAGGGCGGCAGGAGCACCCCTCCCCCCTGGAGGCCAGGAGGGCCCTTTTTGGCGCGCGATGGCCCTTTTCGGTGCGCTGCGCGCGCCGAAAAGGGCCGACGAGATCGCGCGAAGTGCGGTATCATAGACTCTTTACTACACGAAGCGTGGTCTTTAGAGAGTTTAGCGGACTTCAGAGGCTCTTTAGGGCCACCAGGGCCCTCTCTGAGAGACCAGAGGTCCCCTTGGACGTTCAAAAGAGCCCTGTGCATGTCAGAGGGGCCCCTGCCAAGACCGAAAGGGCCCCTAGGTGGGTCAGAAGGGTCCCTGAACATGCCGAATGAGCCCCTAGCCAGCACGGAGGGGCCCCAGGGCAGGTCGGAGGGCCCTCGGAGCATGTCGCAAGGCGACAAAGCAGCCAGCGCAGTCCCTTGCTAGGTCTGAAGGGCCCCTTATAAGGTTAAAGGGCCCCTGGAGAGACCAGAGCCCCTGGAAAGTTAAAAGGGCCCCTGTGCAGATCGGAGGGGCCCTGGCCAGGCAGAAAGGACCCCTGGGCGAGTATGAAGGGCCCCTGAACATGCCGAAGTGGCCCCTGACCAGCACGGAGGGGCTCCAGGGCAGGTCGGAGGGCCCCTTGAGCATGTCGGCAGGGCGACAAAGCAGCCAGCGCAGGCCGACCAGAAGAGTCGCTGGGCCGATCGGAGGGGCTCCTGCGCAAGTCAGAGGGCCCCTGGCTAGATCGAAAGGGTCCCTGTGCCGGTCGGAAGGACAATTGAACACACCGGATGAGTTCCTAGCCAGACTGGAGGAGCCCCTGGGCAGGTCGGAGGGGCCCTGAGTAGGGGCGGCGGATTGCGGGGGCAGGGTACCCAAAATTCCCCCCAGTCGAAAATCCTGGGGGGCAAAGGGTAGTTTTGTCCCCCCCCCCCCCAGATTTTAGCCTTCTCAATCTGGGGGAAACATGACCCTTCCCCTCCCCAGGATTGATGACCCTGACCCTCCCCCTCCCCTTGACACACAAGAGGGGCTTCTTGGAAGGTCAGAGGAGTCTCTGGTGAGACCGGAAGGGTCAAAGCACGTAGAGATTCCAGATGAAGATTAAATACAAAGAGGACTTACTCCACAATACAAACATTAAAAGCGGAGCTTTCGGGTATATTATAACACCCTTCGTCAGGGTGCTACAATATACCTGAAAGATCTGATTTTGATTTTTTCCTGTAGAGTAGGCCCTCTTTGTATTATGTATATCACCCACTCCACATCATGTCTTTTCGCTTCGCGGATCCCTGATGAGTCCCTGAACAGGTCGGAAGGGCGTAGAAAAGGTCAGAGGGGCCCCTAGACGATCTGAATGGACCTTGGGCCTTTCAACAGTAAGAATACAGTTGTACAGG